>SKCR01012870.1:0-221106 GCA_019454045.1 Zanthoxylum bungeanum
AAGATTTCGACACGAGAGTATAAAACAGACGGCAAGAGTATTAAAACTATCACGTTAGACCGTGATGGAAATACTTAAGCAATAAGCTTCTCAATTATTTGAAAGAGTATAGTATTCTTTCACAGTGGACTCCTCCCGACACCTCAATTGGACGGTGTGTCCGAACAAAAAAGAAAAACCGAACCTTGTTGGACATAGTAAGGTTAATTAAAAGTCGCTCTGAGCTACCATTTTCCTTCAACGGATACGCTTTAAAACAGTGCTCATACTTATTTGAATAAGGTTCCATAAAAATCTGTTGGACAGATTTTCATATTAGATATGAACAGGAAAGAAATCGGGTTTTCTCATTCCTAAAGATTTGGGTATGCTAGGCATATGTTTGGATGATTTCCAAACTAGACCCCAAATGGATAAGTGCTTAAAATGTAGGTTAACATAGGGTAACCAAGTATAGTACTTATACAACTCCACAAGAGTACAATGTAATTGTTGTTTGCCATGTGGTTTTCCTAAGAGGAATACCTATATGCAGTGGTAAGTGGGAGGAAAAGTAAAACTTGATGAAAATCGGAGTAATACTGTTTCAGCACGATTCTTTAACTCTAACCGGAAAACAAAAACAGTTTATCAGGGATGAAACTGTACCACAATCTTCAAATACACAGAACGAAGTAAGTCGGAGAGAGTCAGAAAACAACCTGGGAGGTATGGGTTTCTGATCTCACCTCATAAAGATGTCAATCTTATTGAGAACACGACCGACTATGTATGGGAAGTGATACAAGGTATCGACTCCCTATTATGGCAAAGTGCCATGATGTCTGAAATGGAATCCATGTATACCAACCAAGTTTAGACACTGGTTGATGTAACGGAAGGCATTGTCCCTATTGTTACTATATTAGTTTTCAAGGAAGACAAACATGGATGGAAACATACCAACGTACAAAGCTAGGCTTGTAGCGAAAAGGTATCGTTATCAACATTGTGTCGATTATGACGAAACCTTTTACTCGTTGCCATGGTTAAATCCATTTGGATAATTCTTGCTAATGCTCAATGTTTCATTTATGAAATATGACAGCTGAACGTCAAAATCACTTTCCTTAAACGGAAACCTTTTGGAGGATGTTTACAACATCCTGACGATTTTTTCGTACCAAAACGAGCAAACAAGGTTTGTAAGTTTAAATCGATCCATTTATCGAATTGAAGCAAGCATTGCGTTCTTGGAACCAGCGTTTTGATGTAATCATAATGGTATATGATTTTAATTCAAACGAAAATGATGCTTGTGTATATAAGGAGGTTAGTGGGAGCGCACTGACAGTGATTGTCCTAAATAATGATGATATATCATTTCTTAGAAATGACATTCCCATAATACAATCGGTGAAAGCTTGGCTTTCATGAAATTCTTCCCATAGAATTCTTGAGAGAGACAACCTTTTATTCTAGGAATAAGGATCTACTGGGATAGATCTAAAAGTTGTTGACACTCTCCGAGAACTCGTACATTGAAATAAATGTACGCAACCTGGTGTCTCATACACTTTGAGCATATGGAGTCACAATCAGGGCAATCCAAGTGATAGTCACTGGATTGATGTTAAGAACATCCTTAAGTATCTTAGATTATTTAAGGATGCTTTCTTAAGATATGGAGGAGGAGAACTTGAAGTGGCTGGGTTCACCGTTGCAAGTTTCCAAACCGACAATAACGACTATAAGTCGTAATAAGGGTACTATATAGTTTGAATAACGGAACAGTGAGCTGGGAATCTTCCAAGAAAGATACTATTGAAGAATAAACAACAAAAGCGAAATATTGCTGCAGGTGAGGCTGCAATAGAAGCGATTTGGATCTATAATAATCCTAATAAGATTAGGTGTAGTTCTGTTAGCAGCTGAGCTAGGCTACAGCACAGGCTAAAGAATTAATGGTCTCATCAACGATCCAAGTATGCACTTCAACTATTCATCTGATTCGTTCGGATCATACATAATGGGGATGTGATGATCAAATAAATTGCATCGGATGATACACTTTGCAAATCCGCTGACGAAAACAGTTTCTCAGCAGAAGTTTGAGCGAACCATACATAGTTCAGGTGTAGACACTTGAGTGATTGGCTACAGGCCAGTGGGAGATTGTTGGACAATTATGACCCATAGCATCACTATTTGTACAGAACATTGTGTTGTTGTACAAATTAACTATGTGACAAAGGAAATTGCTCTTTTATCATTTGTAATTGGATTCCCCAGATACATTAAATGATAAAAGTCCATATGATTAGTTCCGGATTAATAAGATATGAGAAAATATTAATCCATTAAGGTTTAATCATTAAAAGATCCCTAGTCGTAGTATTATCGAGACTGGACATCGATAATGCGGAATAGACTAGTATTGCACTTGTGCGCGTTATGGGAGCATAACGGCATAGTTCTCATATATTTAAGTATTGGATACTTGTGCAAGTGTGATAGGAGGTTGTGTTTACCGATGGTACGGAAACAGCTTCGCTCTGGATAGACCCCTCGAAATTCCATTAGTAGTATGACTATGTGTTTATGGAAGTCAGAATCAGGGTAGGTGTATTTGGTCTTAACCTGAGACTTACATCGCTAATACTTGCGACAATCAATATACTTTGGTTTTGGTCGTCCGGGGCTTTAACAGGTTCTGTGTACGCCTTTTCTGGGTATATTGAGAATCATAATGTATTGGGTGTATGTCAAGATGGAATTATCACTCAAGTCATATGGAGATGATGGTCACGTAGGATACAGAACTAGTATCTTTATGTACTGCAATCATCATGATAATATAACTAGGTCATGTTTATCCGATTATAGAGACTAGTTACCAGAGATCCGATATATGCTTCGTACGGGGCAGACACAATTCCAGCCCCAAGCCTTGCATGTGACATCCGATACTGGATCGTAATATGCAATACTACGTATACTATGCCTGATACATATTATATATTCCTTAAGAATATTTCTGGAGAATTGGGTAAGTATGGTGCTTTGCTAGAAGCCAACCATGTCCTGTAAATAGGTAAAAACATAGTACTAGGTACGTACGTGTTCGGATAGTCCGACGACCGGATTTACTACCAACATATCCAGGGATCTAATGGGTCGCTTCCCGAAGATTCACCGATGTCGTATGACTCGCACATAATTAATCTGGGATTAATTATAAGAGAGAGAAAATTAATCTAGGATTAATTACAGAGATATTTTATCTGAGATAAAATACTATTTAAAAAGAGAGAACGATTAATTCGGAATTAATCGATAAAATAATATATTTGATATATTAAACGAAATTAGATTTCGACGTGGAATTAAAATTAGATTTTAATTCGAGCGAACGAGTTAATTTAGAATTAATTCATAGCGAGTGAATAGTAATTTTGCTAGGCATAATTATTTAATTAAATTTGATTTAATTACGTCGCAACGAAAAAATCGTTAATTCGGAATTAGCGAACCCGAGCCCACTCGGATTTTGAATTCAAGTGGGCCCATAAGTCACATCAAGTCACATCACTAGTCATTCATTCACCTTTATGGTGATGGAAGTTGGTGTAGGAAATTATGGAAACTTGTTTTACACTCCAAGTTGGTAATGATGGAAGTTTATTACCAAATGTTTGGTATATCTTTAATTGATTTTTGAAATCAAATTACACAAGTCAAACACACATCTTCTTTCTTCTCTCTCTCTCCCTCACGACAATAGCCATTTTTCTTCTCAAAATTCTTGGCTTGGCCGAGACATATACAAGGATAGGAAACAATTTGTTGCAAATGTTTCCAAGTGCTAGCACACTAAAGAGATCATTCAAAGGTGATAGGGAAACCCATCTATGAGCTTGGAATCAACACTCAAAGCTTGGAGCTTGTAGAGCACAACAAAGGGACCTTGGCCGAATACATCAAGAAGAATAGCTTGGAGCAACTTCTCAAAGGCGAAATTTTTGAACTCTCCGCCAACATCCAACCGATCAAAGTGAGTATTTCCGCTACTTTACTTTGTTGTATTCGCACATTTCATTACTTAATTTGATCTCGATTTGACCTAGAAAACCCAACAATGAACCCTAAGCTCAGGGTGATTTTGATTTTTAGACCATTGGATGCGTTTAAAATGCTTGGATATATTGATTTGTGATTTAATTTGATTGAAATCAAAATTGATGAAAAATATCCCATGATTTCCGTGAATGAAAGAGCATGTTAATGACTTGATTTTATTTCAATTGAGTTGGACATGAATTGAATATAATAAAGCATGATTAATTAATTAAATTGGTGTTTTGGAAATGTTAATTGAACTAATTAATTATGGATATACACTTTAATTAAATAAATTGTGATATTTGGAATATTGGAATTTAATTAATATCTTTAAATTTGGAATTGGGCTAAAATTGTTATATTTGGGCCTAATGGGCCAAAATTGATTTTATGGCAAATAAGATGATTCCTTAATTGGGCCTTGGCATTTGGGTTTGACCCATATTGGCCAAAGCCATGCCTTAAGAAATTAATTGAAAGCCCATTGGACTTTAATTAAATTGACATTGGATGTTAATTGGGCTTTGAGACCCATTAAGATTAGATTTAGAATCTAAGTCGTAAAGGCACATTAAAAGTGTAATTATTTAATTTGGAATTAAATAAGAATTAGTATTGTATACAAATTAAATTGGATTCACAATTATAGTTCGATATAATTAAAGAATACGCACTTTGAGTACTTATTCTTAAACTGAGTTGGACTCCCGCAAATCAAATCGTTGTTTGAAAATTGGATGATCACTTAATTCAAAGATTAATTAATTGTATTAGATTGATTGAATAACATGCTTTGTGTGAATAAATGGATGTATTGTATGAATAATGTGTATCAGATGGATATTAGATGGGTGAGGGCAATTTTGGAAATTGTTGTAATAAATTTAGAATTTATTAAATTGGACCTGCGTGTCCAGCCTTTATCTCTTGACTCTTTGTAATTCTCTTCTCACCAATTCCCCTCAATGTAATGAGGTTTCTTTATTGTATTATGTAATTGGGTAGAAGTTAGAATAATGCTAGCCGAGGAGAGGAAATGGAGTGATTTGTTCTAGGAACAATTTATGAGATATCCATATGCATATCATTATTATTTTATTTATCGCGCCTTATTATGCTTTGAGAATGCATGCTTAAGGGTGTATGATGAGACCTAATCAAAGATAATAATTTGGTTGCCAATATACGCGAAAAACCCTCAACCAAATATTAAGCGTTTTCCTTCCATTGAATAGTTCTTTCTCAAGATCCAAATTGGCATTGGTTTGTTGGCCAAAGTCAAGATCAATGTCCATCGCGGATGTGTTTGAACCATGAAAGCTTTGTTCCATATCGCATGTCTTGGGCAAGTTGTGATTTGTTGGCCAAAGTCAAGGTCACTTCTTGTTCATCGACATGGATTACGAAGTTTTCCAAGGTCAATGTGTCCCGCTTAACTGGAATCATTAAGCTTGTTGAGCCAAAGCCAAGGCTTAGTTGATTCAGAGGAAAATGTTAGGAAAATATATTGGATATATTGGCATATATATTGTATATATGTTTCGGACTTGGAGGTCCACATACCGGTTATAGGAATTGGATGAGATCCAATTGATCTTAGAGATCTACCTAGTTAAATATCATACAGCTTGTTGGCCAAAGTCAAGGTTGTGTGTTATTTAACGGGATCCTAGCCCACTAGGAAACTAGGTTTCCCGAGTACTCAACAGAGGGTTAGAGGCTCGCTGAAAAATAGTGGGAGGCTAGTATTGAATTTGCAATTTCGTTCAAATATTTGCCAATACGCGCTTTCAAATTATTTCGTCATTTTATATATTTATTAGTTGGACTAATATTTTATTATTTTCTTATAACAGTTGGACTGTACCCAAAAATCGTTAATAGTTAGACTATTGCAATTAAGATGGCTGGAAAGATCGGGGTTAGAGACTTTATCATGGGCGAAAATGACTTTAATGGTGCAAACTTTCCTGAATGGGATATAAACCTCAGGATTGTCCTGGGGGCTGAGAGAATGCTCTATATGATAGAGAGACCTCTCGGGCCTAAGCCCGGAAATGAGCAGCCGCTTGAGCTTGAGATTTGGAATACTCATAACGATGACAACTTAACTGATCAATCTGTCATGCTCGCTGCAATGACCCTTCAATTTCGTCGCCAGAACAAGGGATGGATCCCTATACTATGATGGAAAAAATGAAGGACCTTCATCGATCTAACCTTAGATCGCAAATGTATGAATTGCAGAAGAAGCTCTTTCGCTCTCGAATGTAAGAGGGTACATCTGTCGAGCACCATGTGTCGCAGATGATTGCTGACATCGAACAGCTGGGTCAGCTAGGCATAACCTTTGAGGCTGAGACTTCTATAGATTGATCTTTCAGTCTCTTCCTGACAGCTGGAGCGGGTTCATCATGAACTATAATATGATGAACCAAGACCATACTCTTGAAGAGCTGATGGCAATGCTGTGTGAAGCAGAAAAAGAGCTATTGAAGGGCAAAAATTGCGAGGCGCACTTCGATTCAACATCTCAGCCTCCCAAGGCTTGGCTGAAGGCTATTAGAGGTGTAAAGAAGAAGAAGAAGGGCAAGGCCAAATCGTCAAAGTCTTCTGGGAAGGCAAATGACAAATTCCAAGATGTATGCCTGCAGTGTGGCAAACGGGGTCACTGGAAGCGTGACTACCGTGAGTACAAGGTGCACATAAGGAAATCAAAGCTAGAAAGGCACCAGCTTCAGATATGTTTGTTATAGAAATAAACATGTCTACTTCTAGTTTTAAAAATTGAATTTTTGATTCTGGTTGTGGTACTACTATATGTACTGATGTGCAGGATCTGCAGATTAGCAGGAGACTAGCCTCATGAGAGATTGACCTTCGAGTTGGAAATGGGACTAGAGTCGCCATTTTGGCCGTTGGGTCCTATATTTTGGAACTGCCCCGGGGGCATGTACTAAACTTATCAAACTGTTATTATATACCTAGTTTGACTAGGAATATTATTTATGTATCTTGTTTAGCCCAATGTGGGTATACTTTTGTATTTAGAAACACTGGATGTTTTATGTATAAAGATGATGTGTATAATTGTCTTTATATTTTGAATATAAGTCAATCTCAAACATATAATGTAACAAACAAAAGGCTTATATTAAGTAACAAAGATTAAACTTATATGTGGCATTGTCGTCTGGGACACATTAACAAGACTCGCATATCCACATTTTCGAAGAGTGGGTACATGGACGGATTTGATCCAAATTCATATAACGTCAGTGAATCTTGTTTATTAGGCAAAATACCTAAAACACCTTTTAGCGATAAAGGTGCACGTGCCACCGAACTATTAGCCCTCGTTCATAGTGACGTATGTTGGCCCATCTCTAGCCAGGCTAGAGGTGGATATGAATACTTCGTAACCTTTACGGATGATGCATCGCATTATGGTTATGTGTATCTTATGAGACACAAGTCGGAAACTTTTGAGAAATTCAAAGAGTTTCGACACAAAGTAGAAAAACAGACCGGCAAAAATATTATAATATTATGGTCGGACCGTGGTGGAGAATACTTGAGCAATGAGTTTCTCGATTACTTGAAAGAGTATGGTATTATTTCATAATGGACTCCTCCCGAAACACCTTAATTGAACGGTGTGTCCGAACGGAGAAACCGAACTTTGTTGTGTTGGACAATTATGACCCATAACATCACTATTTGTACAGATCATGGTGTTGTTGTACAAATTAACTATGTGACAAAGGAAATTGCCCTTTTATCATTTGTAATTAGATTACCAAGATGTATAAATGATAGAAGGTCCATATGATTAGTTCCGGATTTAGATGATATGAGACAGTATCAATCCATAAAGGTTTAATCATTAAATATCCATAGTCAGAGTATTATCGAGATTGGACATCGATAATGCGTAAAAGACTAGTATTACACTTGTGCGCGTTGTGGGAGCATAACGGCATAGTTCTCATATATTTGGGTATAGGATACTCATGCAAGTGTAATAGGAGATTGTGTTTACCGATGATACGGGAACAGCTTCGCTCTGGATAGACCCCTCAGAATTCCATTGGTAGTATGACTATGTGTCTATGGAAGTCCGAATCAGGGTAGGTGTATTTGGTCTTAACTTGAGACTTGCACCACTAATACTTGCGACAATTAATGTACTTTGGTTTTGGTCGTCCAGGGCTTTAACAGGTTCTGTGTACGCCTCTTCTGGGTATATTGAGAATCGTAGTGTATTGGGTGTGATGTCGAGACGGAAGTATCACTCTAGTCATAGTGGAGATGATGATCACGTAGGATACGGAACTGGTGCTCTTTTATGCTGCAGCTATCGAGATATTATGACTAGGTCATATTTATCCGATTATAGAGACTTGTTACCAGAGATCCGATATGTGCTTCGTACGGGGCAGACACAATTCCAGCCCCAGGCCTTGCACGTGACATCCGATGCTGGATCGTAATACGCAATACTACGTATACTACGCCTGATATAGATCACATATTCCAATAAGAATATATCTGGAGAATTGGGTAGGCACGGTGCTTTGCTAGAAGCCAACCATGTCTTATAAATCGGTAAAAACGTAGTACTAGGTACGTACGTGTTCGGATAGTCCGACGACCGGATTTACTGCCAACATATCCAAGGATCTTATGGGTCGCTTCCCGAAGATTCACCGATGACGTATGACTCGCACTTTATTAATCTGGGATTAATTATAAGAGAGAGAAAATTAATCTGGGATTAATTACGGAGATATTTTATATGGGATAAAATATTATTTAAAGAGAGAGAACGATTAATTTGGAATTAATCGATAAAATAATATATTTGATATATTATACGAAATTTGATTTCGACGCGGAATTGAAATTAGATTTTAATTCGGGCGAACGAGTTACTTTAGAATTAATTCGTTAGCGACGTGAATAGTAATTTTGCTAGGCAAAATTATTTAATTGAATTTTATTAATTATGTCGCAACGGAAAATTCATTAATTCGGAATTAGCGAACCCGAGCCCGGAAGTGTTTGCAGGCCCACTCGCATTTCGAATTCAAGTGCGGCCCACAAGTCAAATCACACGTCACATCACTCGTCATTCAAGTGATGGATGTCTTGTTGTTGGGAAATACTACGGTCTCGGGGATCGAATTAAAGCGATGAAACATACATGTGAATACTCGAAGAAGTTGCGGAATACTTACATCGATCGGTAGAGGCGATGCGTCGAAGAACAAAAACTTTTTAAGCCCTTTGAGAAGCTCCTAGAACTCTCGGCAAACTGCTCCATTTTTGCTCCAAATTCGGCAATGGTGATCCCTTCAAGCTCCAAGCTTTGTGTGATTCCATGCTCACAAGTACGATTTTCCTATCACCTTCGCAAGACTCTAATGTGTGCTAGCACTCTTGATTTTGCAACAAAATCACTAGGTTTGCTTCTCTTTCTCTCGGCAGTGGCCAAAAACCAGAAGGGAAAACAGCCCATTTGGGCGTGAGAGAGAGGAGAAGAATGGAGAGAGAGAAGTGTTTTTGTTGTTACAAAAATTGGTAAATGATTTCCAAAAATCATATACACAAAATTGCAACCAAAAAGTCAAATGGCAATTATGCCAACCACTTCCATCAACTATACACATCACTCAAGTGACAAGTTGTGACATCAATCAAATTGGCAAGTGATTTGACGCTTGATGTGACTTGCGGGCCGCACTTGAATTCGCAATGCTAGTGCGCTCGCAAACACTCCCGGGCTCGGATTCGGGTTCGCTAATTCCAAATTAACAAATTTTCCGTTGCGACGTAATTAAATCTAATTTAATTAAATAACTTTGCCTAGCAAAATTACTATTCACGTCGCTAACGAATTAATTCTAAATTAACTCGTTCGCCCGAATTAAAATCTAATTTTAATTCTGCGTCAAAATCCAATTTCGTATAATATATCAAATATATTATTTTATCGATTAATTCCAAATTAATCGTTTTCTCTCTTTATATAATATTTTATCCCAGATAAAATATCTCCGTAATTAATCCCAGATTAATTTTCTCTCTCAAAAAATTAATCCCAGATTAATAAAGTGCGAGTCATACGTCATCGGTGAATCTTCGGGAAGCGACCCATGAGATCCCCGATATGTTCACGTTTGTACCGATTTACAAGACAAGGTTGGCTTCTAGCAAAGCGCTATGCCTACCCAATTCTCCAGAAATATCCTTACAGAATATGTGATCTATATCAGGTGTAGTATACGTAGTATTGCGTATTTCGATCCAGTATCAGATGTCATGAGCTAGGCCTGGGGCTGGAATTGTGTCTGCCCCGTACGAAGCACATATCGGATCTCTGGTAACTAGTCTCTATAATCGGATAAACATGACCTAGTCATTTTATCCCGATGACTGTAGTACATAAGAGAACCAGTTCCGTATCCTACGTGACCATCATCTCCACTCTGACTGGAGTGATACTTCCGTCTTGACATCACACCCAATACACTACGATTCTCAGTATACCCGGCAGAGGCGTACACAGAACCTGTTAAAGCCCTGGACGACCAAAAACCAAAGTATATTGATTGTCGCAAGTATTAGCGGTGCAAGTCTCAGGTTAAGACCAAATACACCTACCCTGATTCAGACTTCCATAGACACATAGTCATAGTACCAATGGAATTCCGAGGGGTCTATCCAGAGCGAAGCTGTTTTCCGTACCATCGGTAAAACACAACCTCCTACTACACTTGCATGAGTATCCTATACCCAAATATATGAGAACTATACTGTTATGCCCTCACAACGCGCACAAGTGTAATACTATTCTTTTACGCATTATCGATGTCCAATCTCGATAATACTCTGACTAGGGATATTTAATGATTAAACCTTTGTGGATTGATACTGTCTCATATCATCTCAATCCAGGAACTAATCATATGGACCTTTCATCATTTATACAACAACACCATGATCTGTACAAATAGTGACGCTATGGGTCATAACTATCCAACAATCTCCAACTTGGCCTATAGCCAATCACTCAAGTGTCCTACACCCGAACTATGTACGGTTCGCTCAAATTACTGAGAAAAGACTTTCATCAGCGGATTTGCATGACTATCATCTGATGTGATTTATTTGATCATCACATCGCCACGATGTATGATCCGAGTGAATCAGATGAATAGTCGAAGTATATATTTGGTTTGTTGATGAGACCTTTAATTCTTAGCCTGCGCTGTAGCCTAGCTCAGCTGCTAACAGAATTATATCTAATCTAATTAGACTATTATCAATCCAGAAAGCTTCTATTGCTGCCTCAGCTGCAGTAATAACCCGCTTGTGTTGTTCATTTGGCAACAATATCTTGCATGGAAGATTTCCAGCTCACTATTCCGTTATTCAAACTGTATAGTACCGTTTTGTGACTTATAGTCGTTATTATTGGTTAGGAAACTTGTAGCAGTGAACCTAGTTTCTTCAAGTTCTCCTTCTCCATAGTTTAAGGCAGCATCATTAGTTCTCTAAGATACTTAAGGATGTTCTTAACATCAATCCAATGACTATCACTTGGATTGACCCGATTGTGACTCCATATGCTCAAAGCGTATGAGACACCAAGTCGCGTATATTTATTTAAATATACGAGTTCTCGGAGAGTACTAACAACTTTAAATCTATCCCAATAGATCTTTATTCCTAGAATAAAGGTGTTTCTCCCAAGAGTTCTACGGAGAATTTTCTCGAAAGCTAAGCTTTCACCGATTGTATTATGGGAATATCATTTCCAAGAAATGACATGTCATCATTTTATAGGACATCACTGTCAGTGCGCTCCCACTAACCTCCTTATATATACAAGAATCATTTTCATTTTGAATTAAATCATACACCATTATGATTACATCAAAAACGATAATTCCATGAACTCAATGCTTGCTTCAATCCATACATGGATCGAATAACCTGCAAACCTTGTTTGCTAGTTTTGGTACGACAAAACCGTCAGGATGTTGAAAACATCCTCCAAAAGGTTTCCGTTTAAGGAAAGCGATTTTGACGTTCATCTGCCATATTTCATAAATGAAACTTGCAGCATTAGCAAGCATTATCCAAATGGATATACCGTGGCAACAGGTAAAAGGTTTCGTCGTAATTGACACAATGTTGATAACGATATTTTTTCGCTACAAGCCTAGCTTAGTACGTTGGTATTTTGCCTTCCATGTATGTCTTCCTTGAAGACTTATAAAGTACCAATAGGCACAATGCCTTGCGGTATATCAACTAGTATCCAAACTTGGTTGATTTACATGGAATCCATTTCGGACTTCATGGCACTTTGCCATAATAGGAAGTCGATACCTTGTATCACTTCCTCATACGTAGTCAGTTCGTATTCCTCAATAAGATTGACATCTTTATGAGGTGAGATCAGAAACCCATACCCCAAGTTGTTTTCTGACTCTCTCCGACTTACGTGGTTCTTGTGTATTCGAAGATTATTGGTATAGTTTCATCCCTGATGAACTATTTGTGTTCCATTAAGGAATCGGTGCTTGGAACAGTATTACTCCGATTTTCATCGAGTTTTACTATCCTCCCACTTACCACTGCATATAAGTATTCATCTTAGGAAAACCACATGGCGAGCAACAATTTCATTGTTCTCTAGTGAGATGTATAAGTACTATACTTTGGTATCCCTAGGATAACCCATAACTTGGCACTTATCCGATTTGGGTTTTAGTTTGGTATCATCCAAACATATGCCTATCATCCCAAATTTTCAGGAATGTGAAAACCCAGTTTCTTTCCTGTTCATATCTAATATGAAATCTGTCAAACAGATTTTTATGGAACCTTATTCTAAATAAGTTCTGCACTGTCTATGCATATCCGTTGAAGGAAATGGTAGCTCAGAGCGACTCATGATTAACCTTATCATGTCCAACAAAATTCGGTTTCTCCGTTCGGACACACCGTCAAATTGACGTGTTCCGGGAGGAGCCCTCATTGAAAGAATACTATACTCTTTCAAGTATTTGAGAACTTATTGCTTATGTATTTTGATCATGGTCTAACTGTGATGGTTTAATACTTTAGCCGATCTATTTTTCTATTTCGTGTCGAAATTTTAGAGTTTCCGATTTGTGTTTCAAATGAAACACATAACCATAACGCGATGCCACATCCGTAAAGGTCACGAAATATTCATATCCACCTCTAGCCTAGCTAGATATGGGCCCACTTACTTCACTATGAATAAGGGCTAACAGATCGGTGGCACTTGCACTTTTACCAAGTAAAAGGCGTTTTAGGCACTTTGCCCCATAAACTAGATTCGTAGACATTATTTGAATAGAATCAAATATTTCCTAGTACCCACTCTTCGAAAGTGTGGATATACGAGTCTTGTTTAATTTGTGTCCCAGACAACAATGCCACTATTAAGTTTCAACTGATCAAACCAGTTTGAGCTATTTGTTTGTCATGTTATATGTTTGAGATTTATTTATATTCAAAATATAAATTCTGTTATTCACATCTAATGTGTTTATCTCAATATCATCTTTATAAAATAAAACATTTTAGTGTTCTAGAATATAAAGGTATACCCACAACGGGTTAAACCCTGATATAGAGATAATGTATCTAGTCAAACTAGTTACATTGTAACAGTTTCCTAATTTAAGTACACACCCGAAGGGTAGTTCCTAAACTTAGGTATCTACGGTTAAAACAGTGACTTTCGTCCCCGTTCTCAATTCGCAGATTAATCTCATCTGAAGTCAGTATCCTGCTTACAGTAGATTCTGCACAACAGTACATATTTATGTACCGCATCCAGTATCTAAAATCCAATTTTAATACTAGCAGTGAACATATTTATGACAAATATATTTGAAGTCGGAGCGTTGCTCGTCTTCAATTCCTTCATGTCTGCTTTGTTCAAATGGCAGTCACGCTTCCGCGATCCCGTTTGCCACATTTTAGCCAGACATTTTGGGATATGTCCTTTATCTTCCCAGAAGATTATAATGATTTTGTCTTTACCCCTTTTCCACACCCCAGAAGCCTTTGACCAAGCCTTGCCCTTCTAGAATATCGAAGTAAGGTGCGCCTTGCGCTTCTTGCCTTATTGCAAACTTTGGCTTATCTCCTTGAGTATAGCCATTAACTCTCCAAGAATTTAGTACTGCAATTTAGAGTACTTCTAAGATCTAAGTATAGATCTATGAAGATCCTTCAATTTCAATATCATAGTATAAGGATCTAATCCTAAGCTCTAATTAAGAAATTAAGGAGTCTATGCGGTAAGCTTATTGGGTTAAGCACTAAAGTTATCATCACATAAATCTTCCAAAGATTATGTTCTACTATTTGCTTAACTTCGGGCTTAGGCCTAAGATGTTATTTTATCAAATAAAGTAACCTCTTAATTTTCAGACTATCCTGATGCATTATTCCCAATTTGAAAATTAAAGTCGTTTAAAAAACATTTTCTCCCAGGATTATGTTTTAAACACTAATCTTTCAATTATCTTGATTCTAATAGTCCAACTATTTAATCAACGATTTAGGTACTATTTATTATAATGATTACTATAGTCTAACTATATAATCAACTATAATTTAATTGATTAAATTCAATTATATTGATTTCTATAATTCAATTATAAAATCAACTATTAATTGAAATAGTTAAATCAAACATATTGATTACTATAATCCAATTATATAATCAACTATAAATGAAATAGTTTGAATACAGTCCAACTGTTTTATTAAAACAACTATTAAATATTAGTCCAACTAATAAATAATTTATGACGAAAAATTTGAAATGAGCGCGTATGGCAAGTTATTAAACGAATATTGTAAATTTAATACTTGCCTCCCACTATTTTTCGGCGAGCCTCTAACCCTCTGTGGAGTACTCGGGAAACCGTGTTTCCTAGTGGGCTAGGATCCCGTTAAATAACACACAATCTTGACTTTGGCCAACAAATTGTATGATAATTAACTAGGTAGATCTCTAAGATCAATTAGATGTCATCCAATTCCTAGATCCAGTAGGTGGACATCCAAGTCCGAAACATATATCTTATATATGCCAATATATCAAATATATTGCCTAACCATTTCCTCTAAAATCAACTAAGCCTTGGCTTTGGCACAACAAACTTAGTGATCCCAGTTAAGCGAAACCATTGACCATGGAAAGCTTCGTAATCAATGTCGATGGACAAGAAGTGATCTTGACTTTGGCCAACAAATCACAACTTAGACAAGACACTAATATGGAACAAAGCTCTCGTGATTCAAACACATCCTCAACGGACAAAGGCCTTGACTTTGGCAAAGAAACCAATGCCAGTCTTGGATCTTGAGTAAGAATCACTAAATGGAAGGAAAAACGCTTAATATTTTGTGAGGGTTTTTCGCTTGCAAATTGGAAACCAATTTATTATCTTTGTTAAGGTCTCATCATCATACACCCTTAAACATGCATTCTAAACATATAATAAGGCGCATATAAATAAAATATTAATGATATGCGGATGGATACTTAACACATTGATCCTAGATCAAATCTCTCTCTTTCCTCTCTCCCGCTAGCACAAAGTATTACTTCTACCTGTTACATAACACTTCTAAAGAAACCTCATTTACATTGAGGGGAATATGTGAGAAGAGAAATACAAAGAGTAAGGAGGTAATAGGCTGGACACGCAGGTCCAATTAATAAATTCTAAATTTATTACAATAATTTCCAAAATTGCCCCACCCATCTAATATCCATCCGATATAGATTATTCATGCATCGCAACCATGTATTCACACAAGCATGTTATCAATCAATCTAATCCAATTAATTAATCTGATAATTAATGACCATCCAATGTTCAAACAGCGATTTGATTTTGCGCGAGTCAAACTCGTTTTGCGAATAAGTACTCAAAGTATGAATTCTTGAATTATATTAAACTACAAAATTAAATCCAATTCAATTTGCATTTAATACTAATTCATGTATTTAATTCCAAATTAAATATTACACTTTATTAATGAACTTTTACAACTTAGATTCTAAATCTAATCGCTACGGGTCTCAAAGCCCGATTAACATCCAATGTTAATTTAATTAAAGTCCAATGGGATTTCAATTAATTTCATAAGGCATGGACTTTTGGTCAACTTGGGTCAAACCCAAGGACTAAAGCCCATTTAAAGGAATCACCCTTATATGCCTAGAAACCAATTTAGGCCCATTAGGCCCAATTAACGTTAAAGGTCCATTAGTCATAATTGGATTTTATAGATGTGGTTTTGGGCCCAATTGGATCCAACCAATTTAGCCCAAACCCATCTTGGTACAACCAAGCCCATTAAAGCCCAATAACAACTTTTCAAGCCTAAATCCAATTTAAGCCCAACATAATTAAATTCCAAAATTCCAATTTCACAATTTAATTACTCAAAGTGTATTGCCATAATTAATTACCCAAATCAATATTTCCAAAACATCAATTAGCCTAATTAATTATGCTCATTATCAACAATTAGTGTCCAACACAATTGATCAAAAATCAAACCATTAACATGCTTAATGTCTCGGCAATAAGGGAAATTTTTGTCCAATTCAAAATTCAATCCAATTAATTTTCAAATCAACAATTCCCAATCATTTCAAGTCATCCAATGATCAACGAAACAAAAAATACCAAGACATTAGGGCATCAATTGAATTCGGCCAAGCCTCAATTTTTGGGGAAAAATGATCCAATCAAATTTTCATGAAATTGATACAACTTCAATTAAACTTCATCAAATCATGCTCAAAATTAATTTACCCAATTTTAACCCTAAGTTCAAGTTTCATGCTTTAACTCGCTCTGATACCATTGTTGGGAAATACTACGGTCCCGAGGATCGAATTAAAGCGATGAAACATACATGTGAATATTGGAAGAAGTTGCGGAATACTTACATCGATCGGTAGAGGCGATGTGTCGAAGAACAAAAACTTTTTAAGCCCTTTGAGAAGCTCCTAGAACTCTCGGCAAACTGCTCCATTTTTGCTCCTCCAAATTCGGCAATGGTGATCCCTTCAAGCTCCAAGCTTTGTGTGATTCCATGCTCACAAGTGTGGTTTTCCTATCACCTTCGCAAGACTCTAATGTGTGCTAGCACTCTTGATTTTGCAACAAAATCACTAGGTTTGCTTCTTCTTTCTCTCGGCAGTGGCCAAAAACCAGAAGGGAAAACAGCCCATTTGGGAGTGAGAGAGAGGAGAAGAAATGGAGAGAGAGAAGTGTGTTTTGTTGTTACAGAAATTGGTAAATGATTTTCCAAAAATCATATACACAAAATTGCAACCAAAAAGTCAAATGGCAATTATGCCAACCACTTCCATCAACTATACACATCACTCAAGTGACAAGTTGTGACATCAATCAAATTGACAAGTGATTTGACGCTTGATGTGACTTGCGGGCCGCACTTGAATTCGCAATGCAAGTGCGCTCGCAAACACTCCCGGGCTCGGGTTCGGGTTCGCTAATTCCAAATTAACAAATTTTCCGTTGCGACGTAATTAAATCTAATTTAATTAAATAACTTTGCCTAGCAAAATTACTATTCACGTCACTAACGAATTAATTCTAAATTAACTCGTTCGCCCGAATTAAAATCTAATTTTAATTCTGCGTCAAAATCTAATTTCGTATAATATATCGAATATATTATTTTATCAATTAATTCCAAATTAATCGTTTTCTCTCTTTATATAATATTTTATCCCAGATAAAATATCTCCGTAATTAATCCCTGATTAACTTTCTCTCTCAACAAATTAATCCCATATTAATAAAGTGCGAGTCATACGTCATCAGTGAATCTTCGGGAAGCGACCCATGAGATCCCCGGATATGTTGGCAGTAAATGCGGTCGTCGGACTATCCGAACACGTAAGTACCTAGTACTACGTTTGTACCGATTTACAAGACAAGGTTGGCTTCTAGCAAAGCGCCATGCCTACCGAATTCTCCAGAAATATCCTTACAGGAATATGTGATCTATATCAGGCGTAGTATACGTAGTATTGCGTATTTCGATCCAGTATCGGATGTCACGTGCTAGGCCTGGGGCTGGAATTGTGTCTGCCCCGTACGAAGCACATATCAGATCTCTGGTAACTAGTCTTTATAATCAGATAAACATGACCTAGTCATTTTATCCCGATGACTGCAGTACATAAATGAACCAGTTCCGTATTCTACGTGACCATCATCTACACTATGACTAGAGTGATACTTCCGTCTTGACATCACACCCAATACACTACGATTCTCAATATACCCGGCAGAGGCGTAAACAGAACCTGTGAAAGCCCTGGACAACCAAAAACCAAAGTATATTGATTGTCGCAAGTATTAGCGGTGCAAGTCTCAGGTTAGGACCAAATACACCTACCCTGATTCGGACTTCCATAGACACATAGTCATACTACCAATGGAATTCCAAGGGGTCTATCCAGAGCGAAGCTGTTTTCCATACCATCGGTAAAACATAACCTCCTACTACACTTGTATGAGTATCCTATACCTAAATATATGAGAACTATGCCGTCATGCCCTCACAACGCGCACAAGTGTAATATTAGTCTTTTACGCATTATTGATGTCCAATCTTGATAATACTCTGACTAGGGATATTTAATGATTAAACCTTCGTGGATTGATACTATCTGATATCATCTCAATCCAAGAACTAATCATATGGACCTTTCATCATTTATACATCTTGGTGATCTAATCACAAATGATAAAAGAGCAATTTCCTTTGTCATATAGTTAATTTGTACAGCAACACCATGATCTGTACAAATAGTGACGCTATGGGTCATAACTGTCCAACACTTGTCACTTTGAGTGATTGACAACCAGTCACTATTCATTGATTGATGGAGGTGGTTGAAGACTTTAAGTCTTGTACCTTTTTGGATAATTGGTAATTGTTTTTGGTATTTGATTTTTGGAAAATTAAAACCATATACACAACACAATTTCTCTCTCTCTCTTAATCACTCACACGGTTTTGGAGCCAAAATTTCCTTTCTCTCCCATTCGGCTTTTGAAGCCATTTTTCCTTCTCATTTCTTGCTTGGCTGAGACATAGAAGAAGAACAAGAAAGATTTGTGGTAAATTTTTCTTATGCTAGCACATGAAGAGTCATCCAACGTGATAGGGAAACAAACCCTTGAGCATGGAATCACCATTTGTAAAGCTTGGAGCTTGGATCATCAATGGAGGGCTTGACCGAATTCCATGGACACAAAAACAGCCTATTACCGAGAGCTTCCAATGAGTAGCCAAAAGTTTTGTGTTTGACGCATCGCAAAGCCGATCAATGTAAGTATGATTCCGCCATACTTCTTGTTGTATTCACACATGTTTCATTGCTTGAATCGATCTTGGGACTAACCTGGAAACCCAACAATGGTATCTTGAGCCATTTTGAGCATGAAATTTGATTAGGGTAAAATTTGGGTAAATTGGATTTGAGCATGTTTGAGTGAAATTACTTGTTTGAGCATGCTTGTAAATGGTTGACTTGGAGTTGTTTCTGATCAATTTTGTGAAAAATGGATTGGATCATTTTTTCCCTAAAATTTAGGCTTGGCCGAATCTTGATGCCCTAAAATGTCAAGGTGATTTTTATGTTTTTGATCATTGGATGAGTTGAAATCATTTGGGTAATGTTGATTTAGGATTTAATTGGATTAAAACCGAATCGGAAAAAGAAATCCCTACCATTGCTGTGACTATAAGCATGTAAATTGATATGATTTTTTGATTCGAATGTGTTGGACATGTTTTGATGATAATAAGAATAATTAATTGAGTAAATTAGTGTTTTGGAAATATTAATTTGGGTAATTAATTAAGGCATACACTTTAGGTTAATTAAATTATGAAATTTGGAATTTGGAATTTTGGTAATTTAATTAATTGGGCCAAATTTGGAATTGGGCTTTTAAAGTTGTAATTGGGCTTAATGGGCTTGGTTGGGCCAAGTTTGGTTTAGGCTAATTGGTTGGATCCAATTGGGCCCAAAACCATATCCATAAAGTCCAAATATAACTAAATGGACCTTTAATTTTAATTGGGCCTAATGGGCCTAAATTGGTTTCTTGGAAAATAAGGGTGATTCCTTAAATGGGCTTTGGTATTTGGGTTTGACCCATATTGACAAAAAGTCCATGCCTTAAGAAATTAATTACAAGCCCATTGGACTTTAATTAAATTGACATTGGATGTTAATTGGGCTTTGAGACCCGTAACGATTAGATTTAGAATCTAAGTCGTAAAGGCACATTAAAAAGTGTAATTATTTTTATTTAGAATTAAATATAGAATTAGTATTAAATACAAATTAAATTGGATTTAATGTTGTAGTTTAATATAATTCGTGAATTCATACTTTGAGTACTTATTCGCAAAACGAGTTTGACTCGCGCAAAATCAAATCGTTGTTTGAACATTGGATGGTCATTAATTATCAAATTAATTAATTGGATTAGATTGATTGATAACATTCTTGTGTGAATACATGGATGCGATGTATGAATAATGTATATCGGATGGATATTAGATGGGTGAGGGCAATTTTGGAAATTGTTGTAATAAATTTAGAATTTATTAATTGGACCTGCGTGTCCAGCCTATTACCTCTTGACTCTTTGTATTTCTCTTCTCACCTATTCCCCTCAATGTAAATGAGGTTTCTTTAGAAGTGTTATGTAATTGGGTAGAAGTAATACTTGTGCTAGCGGGAGAGAGGAAAGGGGGAGATTTGTTCTAGGAACAATGTGTTAAGTATCCATCCGCATATCATTATTATTTTATTTATACGCGCCTTATTATGTTTTTAGAATGCATGTTTAAGGGTGTATGATGATGAGACCTTAACAAAGATAATAAATTGGTTGCCAATTTACGCGAAAAACCCTCAATACATATTAAGCGTTTTTTCCTTCCATTGAGTGATTCTTACTCAAGATCCAAGACTGGCACTGGTTTGTTGGCCAAAGTCAAGACCTTTGTCCGTCGCGGATGTGTTTGAATCATGAAGGCTTTATTCCATATCGGTGTCTTGTCCAAGTTGTGATTTGTTGGCCAAAGTCAAGATCATTTCTTGTCTATCGACATCGATAACGAAGCTTTCCATGGTCAATGGGTTACGCTTAACTGGGATCACTAAGTTTGTTGTGCCAAAGCCAAGGCTTAGTTGATTCAGCGGAAAAAGGTTAGGGAATATATTGGATATATTGGCATATATAAGATATATGTTTCGGACTTGGATGTCCACCTACTGGATCTAGGAATTGGATGAGATCTAATTGATCTTAGAGGTCTACCTAGTTAATTATCATACAATTTATTGGCCAAAGTCAAGATTGTGTGTTATTTAACGGGATCCTAGCCCACTAGGAAACAAGGTTTCCCGAGTACTCAACAGAGGGTTAGAGGCTCACCAAAAAATAGTGGGAGGCAAGTATTAAATTTGCAATATTCGTTTAGTTACTTGCCAATACGCGCTCATTCAAATATTTCGTCATATAAATTAATACATTAGTTGGACTAGTATTTAATTGTTGTTTTAAATAAAACAGTTGGACTGTATTCAAACTATTTCAATTAATAGTTGATTTTATAATTGGATTATAGTAATCAATATAATTGAATTTAACCTAAATAAAATAAAATCTAAATAATTACATACCTAATTAAAGTAAATCAAATATATGATCTTCCAAAACAAGCCAAATCTTGTCCCTAATTAAAAAGATGTTTTCCTTATGAAATACTAATTAAAAGATATCACCTTTATTAACAAATCTCATTCCTTTTCAAACAAGGATTCACCCTAGCCTTTGTCTATAAAAGAGACACAAAACCAACCCTCACCTCTCCTAGCATTCACGCCTAAGACAAGCAGCAACAAACAAACAATTCTCATTCTCCTCTATCTGCATTACCGAACAATCATCCATCAAACCCCCTCCATTGCCGCATAAACAACCACCGAAACACAACTCCAAACAGTCCCTACATCACCAAAACAGCCCCTGAAAGTTACCCCTGCACCACCAAAAATCTGCACCTACAACAGTCCCTACATCACCGAAACAGCCCCTGAAAATTACCCCTGCACCACTGAAAATCTGCACCCCATAACAGTCCCTGCAGTGACCGAAAAACACCCCATGAAACTGTATTATAATCACCAAAATAGCATCCCAAATAGTGGCCTAAATTACCTAAAATAGTGAACAAAAATGCACTTTAAAACCCTTAAATAATCGCACAAAACAGCAGCCATAACCCCTTTAAAAATGCAAAAAACAAATAGTCCCTTAATACACCAAAAACAGTGACCAGAAAATACAGCGAAAGCAGCAGTGAAACGGAGTGAAAAAAGTAGCCCAAGCAGTGAAACAGCGAGGAAAGACATGAACCAGCGAACCAGAAGAGTTGTGGAGTGTTAGCTCTTCCGACGGCCTTGTAACGCATTTCCAAGAGTTGACATAAAAGGTTAGACCTGAGGGCACCTTCTTATTTATCCTTATTCATATTTTAATTATTTATTTAATTTTCTTCGCATGAGAGTCATTGATTAATGTGTGTTGTGGCCCTTGAATGAATGGAAAATGTGTCGTCTCTTGTGGTATATATGATGGAAACCCAGACATAAATTTCGTAGCCGAATCCGAATGGACAGTAGTGCGGTCTGTACTTGGGATACAACTCCACGTACCACTTGAGAAAATGGCAAAAATTTCGCTTTATTTTATCTTGTTTGTTTATTATCCGCATTTTATATTCCGCCATTTAATTTCCGTACGATTATTTGTTTATGTATTGATGATATAATGCGCATGGGCTTAGTATGTTGGTCTAAAGGCTACCTTTACGACAATACTTTGCCGCGCCGGACAAAGTGTGTTTGATTGAATGTAAGATATGTTTAATCAAATATACGAAGTCCTATATTGTTGTCTTTACTTTCTATGCGTTGTGATGTAATGCGCATGGGAAAATCAAGTTGGATTAAAGGTCCTCCATTTTGAGGGATTAAAAAAGCCTAAGTGCTACCTTTGCCATGAAGTTTTGCCGCGCCGGACGAAGTGTGTTTGGTTGAATGTGAGATGTGATTAATTGAGCATGCGAAGTCCTATATTGTTGTCTTTATTTTATATGCATTGTAATGTGATGCGCATGGGCTTAGTATGTTGGTCTAAAGGTTCTCTATTTGAGAAAAGAAAAGCCTAAAAGGCTACCTTTACGACAATACTTTACCGCGCCTTTTATTATTCCGTTATTTGTTTTATGTATGACATCTCCTTGCATAAGCATGTATCATATTGCACTGCGAATGGGCAAATCAAGTTGGATTAAAGGTCCTCCATTTTGAAGGATAGAAAGCCTAAGGGCTACCTTTGCCACAACGTTTTGCCGCGCTGGACAAAGTACGTTCGATTGAACGTGAGATATGTTTAATCGGACACTTGAAGTCCTATATAGATGTGGGCATATATCGCATCTCGTTTCTTTTATCTTTATTGTCTATCTTCTTTTGCATCACATCATGGCACGTTTATTTTAACGCTTAATTGCCTCTTTAGTTATCTCTTTACATTATGCACTTAATTGCCTCTTTAGTTATCTCTTTACATTATTCACTTAATTGCCTCTCTTTAATATGCATGTGAATTTAGAAGTAAAATACACTTGGAAATATATGTTTCTTAGGCTTGGTTAGATTATTGCACAAATCTTTTCATTACAAGTGGCATAAGTAAGGGACCATTCCGAACCCAACGGTTTGAGGTCTTCCCTTGTGAGGGGTGAGTGCGGCCTTAAATCAGTTTCCCAGGTCACACCGGGTGGCGACTCCATGTTATTTCTCCGGTTTAGTTCCCCCGCGGGCTACTCAGTACTCCCAACCAGGCCGCGAGCCTAGAACAGCGTCGTCCATTTCTGTGTCCTACATTAGGTTTACCGACACAAGTTTCCAAACCAATAAAGACGACTGTAAGTGTCAATCTGGGTACATATTTTGTTTGAACAACGGAGCAGTAACTGGAAATCTTCCAAGCAAGAGATTGTTGCCGATTCGACAACAGAAGCGGAATATATTGCTGCAGCTAAGCAAAAGAGGCAGTTTGGATCCGTAAATTCCTAATTGGATTAAGAGTAGTTCCATTAGCAGCTGAGCCCGTTCCATTGTATTGTGACAATAACGGGGCTATAACACAGGCTTAGGAATCGCGGTCTCATCAACGATCCAAGCATTTTCTTCGATGTTTCCATCTAATTCGTGAGGTCATACATCGTGGCGATGAGAAGATCGAGAAGGTCGCATCAGATGATAATATTGCAGATCCACTGAAGAAAGCTATTCCTCAGCAAAAGTTTGAGCGACATGTACTTAGTTCATGTGTTAGATACTTTCCAAAAGGTTCCTTTTCATGAAAGCGAGTTTCCCGTTTAGCTGACATATTTCATAAATGAAACACGCAGCTTAAGCAAGCATTATCCAAATGGATTTACCATGGCAACAGGTAAAAGGTTGAATCGTAACCAACACAATGTTGATAACGATACCTTTCCGCTACAAGCCTAGCTTAATACGTTGATATGTTGCCATCCATGAGCGTCTTCCTTGAAGACTTATAAAGTACCAATAGGCACAATGCCTTATGGTACATCAACTAGTGTCTAAACTAAGTTGATATACATAGAATCCATTTCAGATCATATGGCACTTTGCCATAATAGGGAGTTGATACCTTGTATCACTTCCTCATACGTAGTTAGTTGGTATACCTCAATAAGATGGACATCATTATGAGGTGAGATCAGAAACCCACACCCCAGGTTGTTTTCTGACTCTCTCCGACATACGCGGTTCTTGTGTATCCGAAGATTATGGTAATAGTTTCATCCTTGATGAACTATTTTATGTTCCATTAAGATTCGGTGCCTGGAATAATATTACTCTGATTTTCATCGAGTTTAACTATCCTCCCACTTACCACTACATATCGGTATTCCTCTTAGGAAAACTGCATGGTGAGCAACAATCAAATTGTTCTCTTGTGAGTTGTATAAGTACTATACTTATGGTATCCCTAGGATTACCTACAATTGGCACTTATCCAATTTGGGTTTTAGTTTGGTATCATCCAAACGTATGCCTAGCATACCCAAATATCAGGAATGAGAAACCCAGTTTCTTTCCCGTTCATATCTAATATGAAATCTGTCAAACAGATTTTATGGAACCTTATTTAAAATAAGTTCTGCATTGTTTAAAGCTTATCCGTTGAAGGAAATGGTAGCTCAGAGCGACTCATGATTAACCTTATCATGTCTAACAAAATTCGGTTACTCAGTTCGGACACACCGTCAGGATGACGTGTTCCGGAAGGAGTCCTCATTTGAAACAATACTTTATTCTTTCAAGTATACAAGAAAATTATTGCTTAAGTATTTTCCATTACGGTCTTACTGTGACGATTTAATACTTTAGCCGATCTGTTTGTCTATTTCGTGTCAAAACTTTAAAAGTTTCCGATTTGTGTTCTTCAAAAGAAACACATAACCATAACGTGATGCCACATCCGTAAAGGTCACGAAATATTCATATCCACATCTAGCCTAGCTAGACATGGGCCCACTTGCTTCACTATGAACTAGGGCTAACAGATCGGTGGCTTTTGCACTTTTACCAAGTAAATAGTGTTATAGGCACATTGCCCAATAAACTAGATTCGTAGACTTTATTTGAATAGAATCAAATTAGTCCGAGTACCCACTCTTCGAAAGTGTGGATATATGAGTCTTGTTTAATTGTGTCCCAGACAACTATGCCACAATTAAGTTTCATCTGATCAAATCAGTTGAGCTGTTTGTTTGTCATGTTTGAGATTTTATTTATATTCAAAATATAAATGTTGTTATTCACATCTAATGTGTTTATCTCAATATCATCCTTATATAATAAAACACTTTAGTGTTCTAGAATATAAAGGTACACCCGCAGCGGGTTATACACTGATATAGAGATAATGTATCTAGTCAAACTAGTTACATTATAACAGTTTCCAAATTTAGATACACACCTGAAGGTAGTTCCTT
Organism: Zanthoxylum bungeanum; assembly: GCA_019454045.1. Lineage (NCBI taxonomy): Eukaryota > Viridiplantae > Streptophyta > Magnoliopsida > Sapindales > Rutaceae > Zanthoxylum > Zanthoxylum bungeanum. Next base: position 26,350 of record SKCR01012870.1, read on the forward strand.
AATTTAGGTATCTACGGTTAAAACAGTGATTTTCATCCCGTTTCCAATTCGCAGATTAATCTCTATGGAAGTCAGTATCCTGCTCAAAGAAGATTCTGAACACCAGTATGTATTTATGTACCACACTAAGTATCTAAAATCCAATTTTAATACTAGTAGTGAACACAATTTGACAAACATATTTGAAGTCAGAGCCTTGCTCGTTCTTCAATTCCTTCATGTCTGCTTTGTTCAAACGGAAGTCACGCTTCCACGATCCTGTTTGTCACATTTAGCAGACATTTTGGGATATGTCATTTATCTTCCCAGAAGATTATAATGATTTTGCCTTTGCCCGTTTCAACACTCTAGAAGTCTTTGGCCAAGCCTTGGCCTTTTAGAATATCGAAGTAAGGTGCGCCATGCGCTACTTGCCTAATTACAAATTTTGACTTTGTCTCCTTGAGAATAGTCATTAACTCTCCAAGAGTTATTAATTGCAATTTTAGTACTTCTAAAATCTAAGTATAGATTTACGAAGATCCTTCAATTTCAGTATCATACTTTAAGGATCTAATCCTTAGTTCTGATTCAGAAATTAAGGAGCCTACTGCGGTAAGTATAATGGATTAAGCGCTTAAGTTATCATTACATAAATCTTCGAAAGATTATGCTCTACTATTTGCTTAACTCCGGGATTAGGCATAATACGTTATTTTATCAAATAAAGTAACTTATTTTTTTCCAGGACCATCCTGAAATTTATTCCCAATTTTGAAAATTAAAGTTATCTAATACATTTTCCCCAGGATTATGTTTTAAACACTAATCTTTCAATTTTAATCTTGATTTTAATAGTCCAACTATTTAATCAAAGATTTAGGTACTATTTATTATAATGATTACAATAGTCCAACTATTTAATCAACTATAATTTAATAGATTAAAATCAATTATATTGATTACTATAATCCAATTATAAAATCAACTATAAATGAATAGTTTGAATATAGTCCAACTATTTATGAAACAACAATTTAAATATTAGTCCAACTAACATTTAATTTATTTGACGAATGATATTTGTTTGAGCGCATATGGCAAGTAATTAAACGAGTATTGTAAATTTAATTCTTGCCTCCCACTATTTTTCGGCGAGCCTCTAACCCTCTATCAAGTACTCGGGAAACTGTGTTTCCTAGCGGGCTAGGATCCCGTTAAATATCACACAATCTTGACTTTGGCCAACAAATTGTATGATAATTAACTAGGTAGATCTCTAAGATCGATTGGATCCAATCCAATTCCTAGATCCGGTAGGGGGACATCCAAGTCCGACACATATATCTTATATATGCCAATACATCCAATGTATTACCTAATGAATCAACTAAGCCTTGGCTTTGGCACAACAAACTTAGTGATCCCAGTTAAGCGCGACCCATTAACCATGGAAAGCTTCGTAATCAATGTCGATGGACAAGAAGTGGTCTTGACTTTGGCCAACAAACCACAACTTGGACAAGACACCAATATGGAACAAAGCCTTCGTGATTCAAACACATCCTCGACGGACAAAGGTCTTGACTTTGGCCAACAAACCAATGCTAGTCTTGGATCTTGAGTAAGAATCACTCAATGGAAGGAAAAACGCTTAATATTTTGCGAGGGTTTTTCGAGTGAAAATTGGCAACCAATTTATTATCTTTGTTAAGGTCTCATCATCATACACCCTTAAACATGCATTCTAAATACATAATAAAGCGCGTATAATAAAATAATAATGATATGCGGATGGATACTTAACACATTGATCCTAGATCAATTCTCTCCATTTCTCTCTCCCGCTAGCACAAGTATTTCTTATACCCGTTACACTACACTTCTAAAGAAACCTCATTTACATTGAGGGGAATAGGTGAGAAGAGAATACAAAGAATAATGAGGTAATAAGGCTGGACACGCAGGTCCAAATAATAAATTCCAAATTTATTACAACAATTTCTAAAATTGCCACACCCATCTAATATCCATCAGATATACATTATTCATGCATCGCAACCATGTATTCACACAAGCATGTTATCAATCAATCTAATCAAATTAATTAATCTGATAATTAGTGATCATCCAATGTTCAAACAATGATTTGATTTTGCGCGAGTCAAACTCATTTTGCGAATAAGTACTCAAAGTACATATTCTCGAATTAAATCAAACTACATCATTAAATCCAATTTAATATGCATTCAATTCTAATTCGCATATTTAATTCCAAATTAAATACTACACTTTAATAATGAACTTTTACGAATTAAATTCCAAATTTAATCGTTGCGGGTCTCAAAGCCCGATTAACGTCCAATGTCAATTTAATTAAAGTCCAATGGGCTTTTAATTAATTTCTTAAGGCGTGGACTTTTGGTCAACTCGGGTCGAACCGAATAACCAAAATCCAATCCGAGAATTACCCCATAAGCCTAGAAATCAATCTTGGCCCATTAGGCCCAATTAAACTTTAAAGGTCCATTATGTCGCATTCGGGCTTTATGGATGCGGTTTTGGGCCCAATTGGATCCAATCCATTTGGCCTAAACCCAACTTTGTACAACAAAGCCCAATTAGCCCAATTACAACACTTAAAGCCCAAATCCAATTTTAAGGCCCAATTAATTAAATACAAAAAATCCAATTTCACATTTAATTAACCTAAAGTGTATATCATGATTAATCACCCAAATTAACATTTCTAAAACATCAATTTATACAATTATTCATGCTCAATTACAACAAAACATGTCCAACACATTTCATCAAAAATCAAACCCTAATCACATGCTCAAAGTCTCGGGCAATGGAGGGGAGTTTTGTCCGATTCGAATTCAATCCAATTAATTCCACAATCGACATTAAATCATATTCCCGAATGATTCTAACTCATCCAATGAATCAAAATCAAAAAATTCCAAGACAAAATAGGGCAACTCATATTCGGCCAAGCCCAAATATTTGGGGAAAAATGTTCCAAACATTATTTCATGAAATTGATCCAATCAATCTTCAATTAAAAATGTATTAAGCATACTCAAACATCCAATTCATTCAAATCATGCTCAAATACAAATTACCCAAATTTTAAGCCCTAAACTTTTTCATGCTCAAACCTTGCTCTGATACCATTGTTGGTTTCTATTAAGGTCCCAAGATCAAAAATAAGCATGAATTCATGTGTGAATAACAATCGAGAAGTTACGGAATACTTACATCGAGCGGTTGAACGACGCGTAGGCAAAAAAATTAATTTTCTGCCCTTGACAGTGAACTCGGCAGTGAGCAGTCCATGCTCCTCCATTTTTTATTTTTGAGCTCCTCGAACAAGCTCCAAGCTTCGTCGATTGAATCCCGGCTCATTGGTGGACTTCCCTATCACCTTCGCATGTCTCGTAAGTGTGCTAGCACTTGAGATTTTGCCACAAAATCCCACTCTAAGCTTCCCTATGTCACGGTTTTTAGAGGGAAAACCAGTGAGCATTTTGCCCCTTGGGCGTGAAGAGAGAAAAAGATGAAGTGAGAGAGAGATAGTTAGATGTGTTCCAAATTTGTGTATCTTATACACAATAGTGAATTTCAAATTCATTTGGAATGAATTTGGCTTTTAAAAGTCAAACCATTAAAGCCAACAACCACACACATCACTCAATCACAAGTTGTCAAGTCACATCACTCAGAGTGACAAGTGATTTGACGCTTGATGCGACTAGCGATTTGACGCTTGATTTGACTTGCGTGCCGCACTCGAATTCGAAATGCGAATGCGCTCGCAAATAATCTCGGGCTCGGGTTCGCTAATTCCAAATTAACGAATTTTTCGTTGCGTCGTAATTAAATGATTACGCCTAGCGAAATCACTATTCACATCGTTAACGAATTAATTCTAAATTAATTCATTCACTCGAATTAAAATCTAATTTTAATTCCGCGTTGAAATCTAATTTCATTTAATATATCAAATATATTAATTTATCAATTAATTCCAAATTCATCGTTATCTCTCTTTAATGATATTTTATCCCAGATAAAATATCTCCGTAATTAATCCCAGATTAATTTAGAGTGCGAGTCATACGTCATCGGTGAATGTTTGGGAAGCGACCCATGAGATCCCCATATATGTTGGCAGTAAATTCAGTCGTCGGACTATCCGAACATGTAAGTACCTCGTACTACGTTTATATCGATTTACAAGACAATGTTGACCTCTAGCAAAGCGCCATGCCTACCAAATTCTCCAGAAAAATCCTTACAGGAATAAAGGATCTGTATCAGGTGTAGTATACGTAGTATTGCGTATTTCTATCCAGTATCGGATGATCACATGCTAAGCCTGGGGCTGGAATTGTGTCTGCCTCGTACGAAGCACATGTCGGATGTCTGGTGACCAGTCTCTATAATCGGATAAACCTGACCTTGTCATTTTATCCTGATAGCTACAACATTTAAGAGAACCAGTCCTGTATCCTACGTGACCATCATCTCCATATGACTGGAGTGATACTTCTGTCTTGACATCACACCCAAATCACTACGATTCTCAATATACCCAACATTGGCGTACACAGAACCTGTTAAAGCCCTGGACGACCGCAACCAAAGTATTTTGATTATCGCAAGTATTAGCGGTGCAAGTCTCAGGTTAAGACAAAATACACCTACCCTGATTTCGGATTTCCATTGACACATAGTCATACAACCAATGGAATTCCGATGGGGTCTATCCAGAGCGAAGCTGTTTCCCTTACCATCGGTAAAACACAACCTCCTATTACACTTGCATGAGTATTCTATACCCAAATATATGAGAACTATGCCGTTGTGCCCTCACAACGCGCACAAGTGCAATACTAGTCTTTTACGTATTTATCGATGTCCAATCTCGATAATACTCTGACTAGGGATATTTAATGATTTATCCTTCGTGGACTGATACTGTCTCATATCATTCTCCGTCCATGAACAAATCATATGGACCTCCTATCATTTATTTATCTAGGTGATCTAATCACAAATGATAAGAGTGCAATCTCCTTTGTCACATAGTTAATTTGTACAACAACACCATGATCTGTACAAATAGTGACGCTATAGGTCATAATTGTCCAACACCCTCCAGACTCTGAATCTAGGATATTGGGGCATTTGCCATCCCTAGTCCTGAACTGTTTGTGCACATGATATCTGAATCTGTCAATTCCATATCTGAGTCAAGTTACATACCGAGGTGGGTTTTTCCCTCATGCCTCAAAATCCAAAGAAAATCATAAAAGAACTTATTTTAAAATATTGAAAGCATAATAGCATGTCATAATCTTGAAAACTGAAAAAAAAATTAATTTTGAAAATGGACATGTATGATTCATGACTAGCTTGAGACTGATAGGTCTAATTTGAAAACACAACTGGCGGAGATGCTGAATTCTTGAACTGTAAGTCTATGAATGCACTGTGAATTATGAATAACTAAAACTGATGCATGTTGTGACATGGGACATATATGTGAAAGACATGGCACAACTGAACTTAAGAACTAAGAACTGAATATCTAAGCTTTGATACATAAACTGACACATGAACTGAAAACTAGTATCGCTACATAACCTGAATACATAGAGCAAATACCAAAACTGAAGTTATAAATTAAAAGCATGAATGATATCAAATGACTTAAGCTGAATTAACATATCTGAAGGCATAAGAGAAATTATAAACTAAGTACAAGAAACTGATTGCACAAGTTTAGAGATATCATCAAAATGAGAAGCAAAAAGAAAGAATATCATCAACTCACAGACTGAGGATCCATCGCCAGTGTGCTGGAATGCTGCTGAAGGATTTCATGCAAGTTACTAACTGAACATGGCTTGAAGTCAAGCTTGAATCATCATCTTGGCTTGAGAAAATGAAGTGAAGAAAGCTTGAATTGGTTTGAGAAAAATGAAGTCATTCACGTTTTTCTTATGGTGAGGGAAGAGTGAATAGTGAGGTTGTTATAAAGGGATGGGCTGATTTTTGTGATGGAAATGAGTGGTGGTGATATAGCCACATAATCCAACTTAATGAAAAAAATCGTAGGTTACTATTCATCCAAAATTAGATTGTAGTTTTGACTAATTTTTGGGCCGAATCTTGAAAACTATTCAAAGCGCAAGTTGTAGGGAATCACCTAACCTTATACCGCTATAAAATTTATAAAAATCGGAGTTCGTATGAAAAAGTTACAGCTGAAATACAAAAGAGCTGGCTGATTACTTAGATGAATAGTAAATGTGCTAAAATTGAAAATTTATCCGGCATCTCCTGTAGAGATTTTTAATGTGTGAAACCTATTTTTATATTATTTTATAAATGTGCGTGCAGGCACGTGCGCGCGCAGCAGCCAATTTTTTTTTATTTATTTCTTTGTTTTCATTTTGAATGCTTTAGCTCACTTTCCAGCTGAAGCAATTAGGGTATTTTACCCTAATTGCTTCCGGTCTTCCCTAAACACTTCAGAAACACCCAAAATTAATTTTTAATTTCAAAACCAACATAAACACATGTTATAGATTAAAAATCAAGTTTTTCAAAATATCAAATATTTTTAGAAAAACATAAATTTATTCCAAATACGCACTTGCGTAAATTTTGAATCCAATACAAAAACTAAATTAGAATCTAAATAAAAAATGTCTCGTGAACAATTCTAGGTCACCTAAAGGTGGTCAAGTGATTCTAGAATGGTAGTCATAGCTCTAAGCTTTAATCTAGAGTTCCAAACTCTAATTAATTGTTCCATATCCAACATGAATATTTTTGACCTAATTACAAGTATATTGTGTTTATACTTCTAAAGTATCCTAACACAATTGATTAGCCTTATTCAACATTAAGCAATGTGCTTATGCATTTAATACACAAATAAACAAAGATTATGGGAAGATCAAACATTACCTAGTAAGCTTGATGCAAGATACAATCTACTTCTCCTTGTTGAAATTGTTGGAGAACCTCGAAGGTGTGAAAGCTCGACTTCAAGATCCAATCTCGATTTCCAACGCAAGCAAACTTCACTTCAAGATCTAATCTTGATTTCTCCTTAATGAAATATTTTAGAGACCTCACAAGCTTCTTTAAACACTTCTCTAACTTAGGCTAATCTCTCAAGAATTTTCTTATGCTTGTATTTGTACTTGTAATTAAAACCTTCCTAAAGCTTGCTATTTATAGCAAAACTTAGGCAATTTTTAATTAATAAAAGTTGTAATCAACTTTTAAGTGGGCTTAATCCAATTTGTCCAAATATGTATAATTAGGTGTGACTAATCTCCATTGTCTCCTACTTTAATTTAATCCAATTAAATCAAGCCAAAGATTAGGAAATGGATTAGTTAAATGTTTGCCACCGTGATTTAATCCAATTAAAACAAGTCAAAACCACCATTATTACATACTTACAATTACCATAATATCCTCAAATGGTAGAGATAATTATGATTTTATAATTAAGCCCTTATGTAATTATTGAATTAATCTAATTAATCCAATTAGGTCAAAGTAAATAATCAATGTTATCCAATAACACTTGATTATCTTAGTTGATAATTCTAATATCGAATATTATTTTTTTATCAAAATTAATCGGCTACCCAAGTGCTCAACGAGTACACTTCATATTGGGACACTCTAAGTTCAGACACATTCGTCATATAAGCCTAGCTAATATCTACGTAATTCGGCCACCTCCGAATTCGCGAAAAACACGAATGACATTTCTGAACTATGCAAGTCGAGGTCATCATATATGTCTAACAATCCTTCCATCATAAGCTATCTGAGTTGTGCTTAGGAAACATAGAATATACCGTCAAGTTTCCGAGACGCACATCTCATGTCGACATATCCACGATTCTTCATAACTGATGCGATCCACCCTAGGTGATCGACTTTGGCCAAAGATGTAAGAATCGTGACTTTACTCACATAGATACCTAAACCCCTTATGATACATATACGGGCCGACGGATCCTATCTGGCTTCGCACTTGATTACTGAGTGCATCGGTCCACACCCAACGAACATCTAGAGGCCAGACCATGAAAGGTTTCTGACATACATGGCATCTAAGTGTGGAGGATCTCACATAAAATCAATGCTATCATATAGTCAAAGGATTACATATGCTACTCGACTCGAGGAGATTCCTATTGATGGTGGTGTGTACATCCAACTATTAGGAATCATCTGTGAGTCATTCATTATTTGCTCCAACAAATACCCACATGTCTATACGAGTTTTCAAAACTCATGGTACATCGCGTTAAACCATTGGAACTCCAATTCTAATAGACGACATGTGCTAGTCTTCTAGGTTATAGGAATTCGACCGTATTCCAAACCAACGACTATGAATATTTACTTTAAGAATAGTTTACACCTAGTGTCAGAACTATTCTAAGGTCGATATCATTCTTAGCATATCTATACATCAATCTAATACGTATAATGACAATACCATTAATGAGGTATGAAATGAAAAATGTAGTTATTTTATTAATAAATAATAAAATATACAAATCGGATTGGCACTCCAAGCACCAACTTCATCAAACTCCCACTTGCTTAGTGCCAATCTGGATGGTACCGTAGTCCCATCTCCTCCATATGTTTATCGAATAACATAGGAGGTAAGGCCTTTGTAAGCAGGTCTGATATGTTGTCTTGTCCTTGAACCTTCAAGACCACTATGTCTTTTCGTTCAATTATCTCTCTAATTACGCAGTATTTCCTTTCCACGTGTTTAGACATGGAATGCGCCCTCGGCTCCTTAGCCTGCGCGATGGCTCTGTTATTATCACAGTACAATGGGATCGAATCTGCAATACTAGGCACAACGCCAAGTTCTGTGATAAAATTTCTAATCCAAATAGCTTTTTTAGCAGCTTCTAAAGCCGCTATAAATTCCCCCTCAGTTGTGGAATCGGCTGTTGAGCTTTGCTTTGAACAACGCCAACTAATTGCACCACCGTTAAGGGTAAATATGTATCCTGATGTAGTTTTTCTATCATCTGGATCTCCCTGGAAGTCGGAGTCTGTATAACCCCTAACTTGTAGCTCATTTTCTCTATATATCAAAAACTTATCATTGGTGCCTTTAAGATATTTTAAGATATGTTTCACGGCTGTCCAATGATCATTACCTGGATCAGATTGATATCGGATGGTCACAATGACGTCGAAACTGATGTCAGGTCTAGTACATAACATAGCATACATTATGCTTCCAATACCAGAAGCATATGGCAAGTTAGACATCCTAACTCTCTCTTCCACAATTTAAGGTGCCATTTTCTTCGAAAGATGTATGACGTATCGGAAAGGTACAATTGCTGCCTTGTAGTTGGTAAAACTGTACCTTTCTAACATCTTGTCTATGTACGTCGATTGTGAAAACCCTATAAGCTTCCTAACTCTATCTCGGTAGAGCCTTATCCCCAGTATATATGAAGCTTCACCCATATCTTTCATGGAGAAGTTCTTGCAAATGTAGGCTTTCACACTTTGCATCATCCTTATATCATTTCCTATGATAAGGATGTCATCTACATACAAGATCATGAAAACTATCATGCTCTCACTCACTTTCTTATAAACACGTGGTTCTTCATCATTTTTTATGAATCCAGATAATCTAATTATCTCATCAAAATGACGATTTTAGCTTCAGAATATCTGTTTAAGTCCATAAATAGACTTTTGGAGCTTACAAACCAAGTTTGAAGTCTCACTGGATACGAAACCCTCTGGTTGTTCCATATAAATATCCTCTTCAAGGAATCCATTTAGGAAAGCGATTTTCACATCCATCTGTCATATCTCATAGTGGTGATATGTAGAAACGGCTAAAAGAATCCTAATGCATTTTAGCATGGCTACTGGTGAAAATGTTTCCTCATAGTCAATCACATGATGTTGAGTGTAACCTTTCGCTACTAGTTGGGCCTTAAAGGTTTCCACCTTTCCATTGGGCCATCGCTTCCTTTTGTAATCCCATTTACAACCAATGGGTTTAACTCCTTCAGAGAGTTCAACTAAGTCCCAGACTTTATTGTCATGAATTGAATCCTTTTCATATTTTATGGCTTCTTGCCATTTTCCTGAATCGATATCCAATATCGCTTCCTTATACGTAGTCAAATCTGTTTCCTCCAAGAGAAGAACATCAAGGCTCACATCAGATGTTAAAAATAGTCTTTCAGGAGGCCTTGATATTCTATTCGACTTACGTAGAACCTGTGTTGTAGATCTTTCACTTAGTTAGATCTATGGTTCCATCTCAGGTTCTTTACTATGGGGATCAAACTTATCAAGTTTAATCTCTCTACAATTCCCATTTTCTCTCAAAAATTGCTTTACAAGAAAAGTTGCAAAGCGAGCAACAAATACATTTCGTTGTTCGGAATCGTAGAATTTATATCCCATGGAATTATCAGGATATCCAACGAACCTATATTTATACCCTCTGGGTGCTAGTTTATCCCGTTGTGCAATTCTAACGTATGCAAGACAACCTCAAATCTTTAAATGCTTAAGACTTGGATTTCTACCGAACCATATCTGATAGGGGGTCGTAGAAACAGCTTTCGATGGAACCCTATTAAGTATGTAGGTAGCAGTTTGTAAAGTGTAACCCCAAAGGTAATAAGGAAGATCTGTATAGCTCATCATTGTTCACACCATATCTAATAAAGTATGATTTCTATGCTCAAACACTCTATTGTGTTGAGGTATTCCTGGTGGGCTATATTGGGCGAGAATTTCATTCTCCCTTAAATAATTTCTGAATTCTTCACTTGTGTATTAACCATTTCGATCTGATCTAAGGCATTTGATGAATTTATTGGCTTGTTTTTCTACTTCGTTTCGGAATATTTTAAACTTGTCAAATGTTTCCGACTTATGTTTCATCAGATAGACATATCCATATCTAGACTTGTCATCTGTGAAAGTCACAAAGTATGTGGAACCATCGTGAGCGGCATGATTTAATGGATCACACACATCGCTGTGTATTAGCTCCAGTAAATCTCCAGCACGGTTTCCAACACCTTGAAATGGGGCCTTTGTCATCTTTTCTTGGATACATGACTCACAAATTGTATAAGGATCTAAGGTAAGATTTTCAATCAAACCGTCCTTTACCAATTTGGATAGACGTCTAAAACCTATTTGGCCCAATCTCATATGCTATAATTCAGTATTATTTAGTTTAGACTTCCAACTTGTATCTTTCTCTATATTAAAGACATCTCTACATGTTTCCAAAACATAGTGACCGTTTGATAAAGAACATTCACATTTCAATAAATTTTCCTTATCATATAAACATAAAGTTTCATCTTAATGTTTATTTTATATCCCTCTTTACCTAATATTGACAGTGATATTATTTGTCTGATAAGTGAGGGAACATAATATCAGTCATGTAAATCTAATTTACATCTATTTGGGAGATCTAGAACAACAGTTCATATGGCCTTGACATCCAATGTCTCACCATTGCCAACTCTAAGTTGGATCTCCGCTTTATTCAGCCTTCTTTTAACCCTCATTTCCTGCAGGGAATTGCAAATATTAGTAGGACTGTCAGTGTCTAACACCCATCCACTATTTACATCTAAGGCTAATGAGATGTCAATAATTGGAAAAATACAAAGTGTACATGAGGGTCTTGCTTTTCCTTTTAGCTTTGAACAATCTTTCTCCCAGTGTCCAGACTTCTTGCATTATAGACATTGATCACGAGCTACTTTCGGTTTTACTCATTTGCTCTTCTTGGAGTTCTTCTTTGCAATCTTCTTCTTCCTCATCTTTATTTTCTTTGACTTCCCAGAAGTCTTTGAAGAGCCAGTTCCACCATGGAGATATAATGTGGGGTTGCCTTTCTTCAAATCTTGCTCCGCCGTTCGTAGCATGTTATGAAGTTCTTCGTATGTGGCTTGCATCGAATGCATATGGAAATTCAATACAAAGCCAGCATAAGAACCAGGTAAAAAAGATAGAATCAAATTATGGCCCAGCCGTTCATCAAACACAATGCCCTATCGTTCCAGATATAGAATCTGGTCGATCATGTTCAAAACATGAGTGCTGATAGCTCCTCACTCCTTGAGTTCTACACGGAACAATTCCTTAGACCTTCGATAAAGTTTCATCTCTTGATTTTCCTCGAACAACTCCTTGAGTGTTCGCATGATGCTCCAAGCATCTGATACTTCAATGTACTGTCTCAGCAAATCTGGAACCATCGATCCCAAGATGTAGGATTTCACTTTTAGGTTATCATCCTTCCATCTATCAAAATTTTCTCGCTATTCTGGAGTGGAGTCAGGATCGATATCAACAAGCAGTGGATTGATCGTGACATAAGTCAACTTTTCATATTCCAAGACAAGACACGTGTTTATTTCCCATTCGAAATAGTTCTCGGCTCATTTTAGCTTATTGGAATCCAAAAGTTTCATCAATGGATTAGTGGCAGCCATCTACAAGACAATATTTTTGAGTAGTAGTATAACAGTTTTCATTTCAAAAGTGATAACACTAATTGATTATAGAATTTTAAATATATTAGTGCCCTCCCACTACTTAACGTAATTCTGTAATCTCCCTTAACGGAAAACTAGAAATTTGACTATAAAAATTTCATAACAGGAATTGGATCCCATGAAATTTACTCCAGCCTCACACTAATGACGATATTTGCCTTTGTAAACTTATTAGGTAGACATTCAAGGTCAATCACTTCATGTGACTCCTTGTTTGGTCCTGAACCGTTTCTTATCCTCACACTAATGATGATATTAGATTAAGACGTGTTCTAGGCGTATAATTGGCAATGTTCACTAATGAGCTTCGTTTTCAATCCCTCACACTAATGATGATATTGGGTGACTACGTTAACTCATCACGCTACATCTAATGTTTTACTGGAGCGACCTAAGTTCCGAGCACCTATACCCTCACACTAATGATGATATTGGATATAAGTAGTAAGAACCCATTCATATCCATATTGATAAAACAGACCATCCAATAATTCTCCAACATTATTAATATTATTACTTAAAAGTAATCACCTAATCACGGGAGATTTATGACAATTAAATCATTAACTAGATTAGGTCAAAGTTTTAATTTAAAACATACAATAGATATCCAATATGTCTTATGCATAATTAAACTAAAATTACTATGGCATAGATTCAAAACATGTGTTGAGTTGTTAAGCCTTTGCAACTGATACCATTCTGTTGGGGCAGTTGTGGAACCCCTAGGGTCAGATCGGTGCCCCGGGCAGCGGAAATGGGTCTAACCCATTGATATCAAGTATGAGTGTAATTTTAAATTATTTAATGAAATACTATATTCCATTACGAGTATATAGGAAAAAACTAGGACTGAATCGGAGTCTGGAAGCTCCAGAAAGAAGCAAAATAAAATTGTCGCGCACAGTAGCCAAATCTTTTTTTTATTTCTTTGTTTTCATTTTGAATGTTTCAGCTCACTTTCCAGTGGGCTGAAGCAATTAGGGTATTTTACCCTAATTACTTCTGATCTTCCCTAATCATTTCAAAAACACCCAAAATTAATTTTTAATTTCAAAACCAACATAAACACATGTTATAGAATAAAAATCAAGTTTTTTCAAAATATCAAATATTTTTAGAAAAACATAAATTTATTCTAAATACGCACTTGCGTAAATTTTGAATCCAATACACAAACCAAATTAGAATCCCAATAAGAAATGTCTCGTGAACAATTCTAGGTCACCCAAAGGTGGTCAAGTAATTCTAGAATGGTAGCCATAGCTCTAAGCTTTAATCTAGAGTTCCAAACTCTAATTAATTGTTCCATGTCCAACATGATCATTTTTTACCTAATTACAAGCATGTTGTGTTTATACTTCTAAAATATCCTAACACAACTGATTAGCCTTATTCAACATTAAGCAATGTGATCATGCATTTAATACACAAATAAACATAGCTTAGGAGAAGATCAAACATTACCTAGTAAGCTTGATGCAAGATCCAATCTACTTCTCCTTGTTGAAATTATTGGAGAACCTCGAAGGTGTGAAAGCTCAAATTCAAGATCTAATCTCGATTTCCAACGCAAGCAAGCTTCACTTCAAGATCCAATCTTGATTTCTCCTTAATGAAATATTTTAGAGACCTCACAAGCTTCTTTAAACACTTCTCTAACTTAGGCTAATCTCACAAGAATTTTCTTATGCTTGTATTTGTACTTGTAATTAAAACCTTCATAAAGCTTGCTATTTATAGCAAAACTTAGGCAATTTTTAATTATTAAAGTTGTAATCAACTTTTAAGTGGGCTTAATCCAATTTTTCCAAATATGTATAATAAGGTGTGACTAATCTCCATTGTCTCCCACTTTAATTTAATCCAATCAATCGAGCCAAATATTGGGAAATGGATTAGTTAAATATTTGCCACCTTGATTTAATCCAGTAAATCAAGCCAAAACACCTATTATTACATACTTACAATTACTATAATATCCTCAAATGGTAGAGATAATTATGATTTTACAATTAAGCCCTTGTGTAATTATTGAATTAATCCAATTAGGTCAAAATAAATAATCAATGTTATCCAATAACACTTGATTATCTTAGTTGATAATTATAATATCGAATATTATCTTTTATCAAAATTAATCGGCTACCCAAGTGCTCAACGAGTACATATCATATTGGGACTCTCTAAGTTCAGACACGTTCGTCATATAAGCTTAGCTAATATGTACGCAATTCGGCCACCTCTGAATTCACGAAGAACACGAACGACCTTTCTGAACTATACATGTCGAGGTCATCACATATGTTTAACAATCCCTTTGTCGTTGGCTATCCGAGTTGTACTTAGGAAACATAGAATATACTGTCAAGTTTCCGAGACGCACATCTCATGTCGACATATCCACGATTCTTCATAACTGATGTGATCCACCCTAGGTGATTGACTTTGGCCAAAGATTTAAGAATCGTGACTTTACTCACATAGATACATAAACCCCTTATGATACACATACGGGCCGACAGATCATATCTTGCTTCGCACTTGATTACTGAGTGCATCGGTCCACACCCAACGAACATCTAAAGGCTAGACCATGAAAGGTTTCTGACATACATGGCATCTAAGTGTGGAGGATCTCACATAAAATCAATGTTATCATATAGTCAAAGGATTACATATGTTATTTGACTCGAGGAGATTCCTATTGACGGTGGTGTGTACATCCAACTATTAGGAAACACATGTGAGTCATTCAATATTCGCTCCAACGAATACCCATATGACTATACGAGTTTCCAAAACTCATGGTACATCGCGTTAAACCATTGGAACTCAAATTCCAATATATAACATATGCTTGTCTTCTAGGTTATAGGAATTCAACCGTATTCCAAAACCAACGACTAGGAATATTTACTTTAAGAATAGTTTACACCTAGTGTCAAAACTATTCTAAGGTCGATGTCAGTCTTAGCATATCTATACATCAATCTAATACGCATAACGACAATACCATTAATGAGGTATGAAATGAAAAATATAGTTATTTTATTAATAAATAATAAAATATACAAATCGGATTGACACTCCAAGCACCAACTCCATCATAACTGACATAATAATCAATATATATACATGGCCTTATAGCCTATTGTGACATCATTTGACACTGAAGACATGCCCCGACTCTGAACTGACGCCCGAGATGTGTAATGACTGCCGCTGGGTTCTTCTCTCATAAGCAATGCCTGAACCTGTGGCATGCAAAACAACTGGAAAGTGGGGTGGGTCAGGTCTTTTGAAAGACCTGGTGAGTGAATACTAGAGGGCCAATAAAATAATATAAACTGAAATACATGATTAAATTGAAACATAGTATAAGAGAGTGTTAAAGTATTGAATTACGACAACATAAATAATTGGCAGAGAATCCAATGTGGTAATTCAAATCTGGATACATGACATAAAGATATGGAATATAACCTAACTGATAACTAGATACATGACTAAACCTGACTTTACTATTCTGAGCCGTTGCCCTGAACCTGACCTGGAGCTGTCATAGACTAAATAATATGCTTTATGTCATGGCTTAAATGTTGTATAGTGACTTGAATCTATATGAACTATATTGAGCTGTTTGAACTGAGAACTAACTATTGACATCCTAATATGCTAACGTGAGCTGAATCGACGTGATCAGACTTGAAACTATGTGAACTGAACCTGAAATCTACAAGACATATCTACTGGATCTACTTGCAATGAAAGATGTCTATTGAACATGACTTAATCCTAACTGAGGGTGCATGATTTAACTTGAATATCTAATCTGAACATACATATGTCCTGAATGTCTAAGCTGGATAGGCTGGAACTGCGTTTAGCTACTTGAACTGGAATGCATGTCTAAATACCTGAATGTGAATGGATAGACCTAAAAACTGAACTAGACATGATGTAGACAACAGAAATCGGCAACGCTGTTCCAAGCTCGCGGCCTGGTTGGGAGTACGGAGTAGCCCACGGCGGAACTAAACCGGAGAACTAAAAATGGAGTCGCCACCCGGTGTGAACCGGGAAAATGATTTAAGGCCGCACTCACCCCTCGTAAGGGAAGACCTCAAACCGTTGGGTTCGGAATGGTCCCTTACTTATGCCACTTGTAATGAAAGGATTTATGCAATAGTATAACAAAATCTCATGCAACACATACCAGATAATTTAAGCAACATGCAAGTTTGCACACCCATAATCGTAAATAAAAAAAAAATGAAGGCAAAATACATAATTCATGAACGTATTAAACAATAAAGTACAATAATGTAACTAATAAAAACTATAAAGGCATTAATAATAAAAGCGAGCACACAATCTCATGAGCATATCGAATAAATAAATACGGAAAATATAAATAAACAATAACGGTAAAAGCATAAATATTAAAGAGAGCTAACTAAGCATATGATGGGGAAGGGGATGACTAAGGAAACAAACATGCATGAAACATGATAAGGGAATCTGACCAGTGTGTACGCGTTCGTGTAGCGTTCGTAAATGTGTTCGAACGGTAAACAGAATGCAAGCGTTCGAGTAGCATTTGATGACGCGTTCAAACGATAAACAGAATGTTAGCGTTCGTATAGCGTTTGATAACGCGTTCGAACGGGATAAGACCTAATGCATGATACAATAAAATATATGCACGTTCGAGTAGCGTTATGAGACGTGTTCGAATGGAAATGAGACAGAACGCATACGTTCATGTAGCGTTCGTAAACACATTCGAACGGAATGAGGCAGGATGCATACGTTCGTGTAGCGTTTGGAAACACGTTCGAACGAGATTGCCAAAATGGCATCTGAAATGACACAAACACATATATGGATAAAAAAAATACACGATGTAGGACCTCGTATGCCCGATTGAACATATTTCACATTCAATCGAGTGTACTTCTTCCGGCGCAGCAAAACATCGTGGCAAAGGTAGCCTTTAGGCTTTTCATCCCTCAAGGTGGAGGACCTTTAATCCAACTTGATTTGCCCATGCGCATTACACTATGATGCATGATTTAACTAGGAGATGGCATACAGAAAGCAAATAACGGAATAATAAAAGGCGCAGCAAAATGTCATGGTAAAGGTAGCCTTTTAGGCTCTTCTTCCCTCAAGTAGAGAACCTTTAGACCAACATAATAAGCCCATGCGCATTACATTATAATGCATACAAATAAATAAGAAAATGATATGGGACTTCGTATGTCTGATTAAACATATCTCACATTCAATCAAACATACTTCGTCCGGCGCGGCAAAACGTCATAGTAAAGGTAGCCCTTAGGCTTCTCATCCCTCAAAATGGAGGACCTTTAATCCAACTTGATTTGCCCATGCGCATTACATTAAAATGCATACAAATAAATAAGACAATGATATGGGACTTCGTATGTCCGATTAAACATATCTCACATTCAATCAAACATACTTCGTCCGACGCGGTAAAACGTCATGGTAAAGGTAGCCCTTAGGCTTTTCATCCCTCAAAACGGAGGACCTTTAATCCAACTAGATTTGCCCATGCGCATTACATTACAATGCATAAATAAGTAACATGTAGAAAGTAATAACATACTAACGACGAAATCATGCTTAAAAATAAATAACATACTAACAACTAAATCATGCTCAAACACAAGGTTGGATGAAACAAAATATGTATGTCTCTCAAGTGGTAAGTGGAGTTGTTTCCCAAGTACAGACTGCACTACCGTCCATTCGAATTCGGCTAAGGAATTTACGTCTGGGTTTCCATCTGATATATCGCAAGAGAGAACACATATTCTATTCATCCGAAAGTCATATCATACACCAATCCACAATACTCATGCGAAAATAAATGAAAATAAAGGAGAATAAATAAAAAGGGTGCCCTCAGGTCTAACCTCTTAAGTCATCTCTCGAAAGTGCGCTATGCGGTTGTCGGAAGGGGTTGATGCTCCGGAACTCCTTTCGTTCACTGGTTCATTTTTTCTCTTCATTGCCTCGCTGCTCGGGCTGCTGTTTTACTCCGTTTCGCTACTGTTTCTTGTTGTGTTTTTTTTTTATTACTGTTTGAGGTATTTGGGGTGTCTTAAGGTGCAGTTTTTTTTGGGTCACTGTTTTCGGTAATTTAGGCTACTGTTTGAGGGTGTTTAGGCTGCTGTTTTTGGGGTGTATTTTCGGTCACTGCAGTGTAGTTTCAGGGGTGATTTTCTGTGATTGTATGGACTTTTTTTAGCTGTGATTTTTGGTGAATGGAAAGGCTGTTTCAGGGGTATGTTTCAGTGATGATGCTTACTGTTTAGGGGGTGTTTTGGTGATGTTCCTTTGCTGTTTTGGGAGAGTGTTTCGGTGATGGTAGAGAGGAGGAGGAGAAGAGAGAATTATTTGCTTTGTTTCTTGTTGCTTTGGGCATGAGTTGCTAGGTTATTTTCTTTTGTGTTTTCGTGAGAATGAGCTAGGGGTTCTAAAATTGGTTTAGGCTTCTTTTTATAGGCAAATGGTTGGGGTTTACCTTGTGTGAAAAGGGAAAGGATTTGTGTAATTATGGGAGATATTTTTAATTAGTGTGTGATAGGGAAAAATATTTTAATTATGGAAGTGATTAGATATGATTTGATTTGATTAGGAAGATGATATATTTGATTTTATTTGATTTGTTTCATTTAGGTATGTGATTAATATGTGTTTTTTTTTGTTTAATTTGGAAGGTGATGAGCGTGAATTGAAGGCTGTTTGTAAGGGGTTTTGTACGGTTCAGAAGTACAGATCAGGGGTAGTTTGGCGTGGTTCAAGGGTACAGGTCAAATGGTATTTGGTGCGGTTCAGGGGTACAGGTCAGAAGCAGTTTGGTGCGGTTCAGGGGTACAGGTCAGAGGCAGTTTGGTGCGGTTCAGGGGTACAGATCAGAGGCTATTTTCATGGGCTTTAGGCATGACTCCAGGGGTACAGGTCAGAGGCTATTTTCAGGGGTTGTATGGGCGTGAGTAGGTGTTTTAAAACAGAGGTCCAAAAAAACGAACCCGAGGCTAAGCAAACGAATAAAATCCAACAAAGTACTGATTTCTGACTTTTTCCTTCCGACGTCTGTTTCCCGCGACTTCCACAACTTAAAAGGTAGTGTCTCCATATGAGACTCATCATCGGGACTTATATGCAAAAATGCAGTGCCTACACATGCATAGACTGATCTGATTATTTGGCCTGGAATGTATGATCTGATTATCTGGTCTGGAACACATGGTCTGATCTGAATATCTAATTGAATGCATAAGTTACACTGAACTATCTGAACTTCAGATGCATAAGCTAATTTACTGGTTGCATGAACTGAAAACTACATGTAGACCGTGATCATGAAACTAATGCATGCTATAACGCAAACCATTCATACCCATGGAAAAATCCATCCCAAAACCCATGGTGTCTTGGTTCTAATCTAACCTGTGTATGAATCATGAAATCTAGGATTGACTACATGAACCGCAACCTACGAATCTGAAATTATCATGAGCTAAAATGTTATATGCTGATCAAAGTCTGAATGACCTAAATCAACATTCTACATGAGCTAGACATGACTATCGAAAAGCATGAGATGCATAGTTGAAGTTGTAATGTAACATGACATGGATGCATTACTTTTAAGAATGCAATTAATTATGAAAGCATGAAATTCATATCTGAAAATCAATATTAAAATCAACAGTGCTGTAAAACAAAATTGCTTCTGAACTCATAAAATATAAACTTGGTTCCTTCTCAAAAATCTATGTGGAAATCTTGATGTGAAAATTTGAAATCTCAAGTAACTGGAAAATATATAGAAAACCTGAACTCATAAAAACATAAACTGGGTTTATTCTCAAAAATCTCTGCAATTCTCATAAAATAATTCCTTATGAAAACTCTTTATTAAAACATCTTTTCTATAATTTTGTCTCTAAAAATTTGAGTGTCTGCCGAAAACTTGACGCATGGATGCATTACGTATCGTCGTCCTCTCATACGTCTAACTAGAGCTAGGAGTGCAAATCCATGACATTGGGGCGTTACATATCACCGTCCCCCAATTCATGACACTATTTGTCCCTGAAACTATGGTCTAAGGGCGTTACATATCGTCATCCCCCTAGCCCTGAAATCTAGTGGCCTTGGGGGGTTACATATAATCGTCCCCCAAGCCACAATCTAGAGCCGGGGGTGCGGATCTATGCTACCCTCCAGACTTTGAATATAGGATATAGGGGCATTTTTCATCCCTAGTCCTGAACTGTTTGTGCACATGATATCTGAATCTGTCAATTCCATATCTGAGTCAAGTTACATACTGAGGTGGGTTTCCCCCATGCCTCAAAATCCAAAGAAAATCATTAAAGAACTTATTTTAAAATATCGAAAGCATAATAACATGTCATAATCTTGAAAACTGAAAAAAAAAATTGAGTTTTGAAAATGGACATGTATGATTCATGACTAGCTTGAGGCTGATTGGTCTAATTTGAAAACACATATGGCAGAGATGTTGAATTCTTGAAATGCAAGTCTATGAATGCACTGTGAAATATGAAGAACTAAAATTGATGCATGTTGCGACATGGGACATATATGTGAAAGACATGGCATAACTGAACTTAAAAACTAAGAACTGAATATCTAAGCTGTGATACATAGACTAACACATGAACTGAAAACTAGTATGGCTATATAACCTGAATACATATAGCAAATACCAAAACTGAAGTTATAAATTAAAAACATGAACGATATCAAATGACTTAAGCTGAATTAGCATATCTGAAGGCATAAGAGAAATTATAAACTAAGTACAAGAAACTGATTGCACAAGTTTAGAGATAGCATCAAACAGAGAAGCAAAAAGAAAGAATAGCATCCACTCACAGACTGAGGATCCATCGCCAGTGTGTTGGAATACTGCTGAAGGATTTCATGCAAGTTGCTAACTGAACATGGCTTGAAGTCAAGCTTGAATCATCATCTTGGCTTGAGAAAAAGAAGTGAAGAAAGCTTGAATTGGTTTGAGAAAAATGAAGCCATTCACGTTTTTCTTAAGGTGATGGAAGAGTGAATAGTGTGGTTTTTATAAAGGGATGTGCTGATTTTTGTGATGGAAATGAGTGGTGGTGATATTGCCACATAATCCAACTTAATGCAAAAATCACAGGTTACTATTCATCCAAAATTATATTATAATTTTGACTAGTGTTTATGCCGAATCTTGAAAACTATTCAACGCACAAGTTGTAGGGAATCCTCTGAGTTTTCCGACGGTATAAAATTCATAATAATCGGAGTTCGTATGAAAACGTTACAGGTGAAATACATAAGAGCTTCCTGTTGACTCAAATGAATAGTAAATGTGCTAAAATTGAAAATTTGTCCGGGACCTCCGGTAGAGATTCCTAAGGTGTGAAACCTATTTTTATATTATTTTATGAATTCTAACATGTCATGTATGATAATTCATTATACCAGATATAACCGGACTGACCGGGGCGTTACATACACATAATAGAATCTTGTGCTATCATCGATAAAAGTGACAAATTACTTTTTACCGCCTCTTTTTTGCACAATATTCATATCACACACATCGGAGTGTACAAGTTCCAAAGGTTCATAACTTCGTTCTATGGAATGAAATGATGCTCTATGCATTTTTGCTTCAACACATGCCTCGCATTTATGTTTTTTATCAATTGTAAGTTTAGGTATAAGGTTCATGTTAATTAATTTACGCATTGTAGCATAATTAACATGTCCTAACCTCTCATTCCATACATTTTGTGACTTAATAATATAAGCGGAAGATGTAGCTTTATTATTAGCACTGTGTCGATTAACAGTCATTACACTGAACTTGAAAATGCCCTTAGTGAGGTATCATTTTCCTACATAGACATCGTTCTTGGTCAGTATAAATTTATCAGAAACAAACATAAGCTTGAAACTATTCTTGCTAAGGAGTGAACCCGAAACCAAGTTCTTCCGAATATCAGGAAAATGCAAAATATTCTTCAATGTAAGTTATTTCCCAGATGTCATCTTCAGAACCAATGTACCTTGTCCAACCACTCTAGAGGTATAAGAGTTTCCCATTGTAACATGATCACCACCATCGACCTTCTGATACGAGAAAAACATCTTACTATCAGCACATATATGACGAGTAGCCCCAGTTTCTACACATCATTCTCTCGGATTTCCAACCAAGTTGGCTTGTGTTACAACTGCTGAGAGGTTCATCTCTAAGATCTCATCAGTTAGCTGCTCATCCTCAGTGACATGGGCTTCATTTTTCTTTTTCTTGCCTTTGTCCTGAGACTTCTTGTTTCTGCAGTCCTTGCCATGTGACCGTTTTTCCCACAGGTGTAACACTTCCTCTTGAACTTCTTGTTTGCTTGGGAAGAATCAGCTCCACTGTTCTTTCTCTTTTTGCTACCTTTTCCACCTTCTACGATGTTGGCCTTAGACTCCATAGTCTTGGAGTTGGCCTTCTCGGACTTCTTGTTGTCCTCTTCAATCCTCAATCGAACTCCAAGGTCTTCGAGACTCATCTGCTTCTTTTTGTGTTTCAGATAGCTCCTGAAACATCTCTCAGTGTTTCATTCCTTCATCCAATATTTCATGAATGATTAACTGAGGTTCACCTAACTGAGACATCACCGTTCTTAAATCTACCATCTTGTAGTCCAGGAACCTACCCGCAATAAATTTCTTCTGTCTGGCATCCTCGGTTTTGTATATCTTCTTGAGAGATTCACAGAGAATCTTCGTAGAAGTCATGCCTTGGTACACATTGTACAGGGTATTGTCAAGTCCTCCCAAAAGGTAATTCTTGCACAAGAAGTCGCCTGACGACCATGTCTCTTCTCGCAGTTGCTTGGTTGTTTCCGTTTCTCCCTCCACAAGACCCGGAAGATCTTTGAGGTATTTAGCCAACTGTCGTGTTGTCAGGTAGAATAATATTTTGCTCTAACATTGTTTAAAGTTTACTCCACCAAACTTTTCCAACTTTTCTCCATGAGCGACTCCACTGCGATATTTCCGCTAGCCATGTGTAACTGGAAAAACCAACAGTAATCAATAAGTTTTCGAAAGACAAATTGCTTAATGATCAAACGAATGATCTTGTTTAAGTGATATACTAAGAATCCACTCATTGTTATATTGGACAGTAGTACCAAATAACACAAGTCTTTAAATTTACGACTAAGGTTTCTTATGATAAATGAATAAAGGAATATTCCTAGAGGACGAGGGGGTCTAGAGTAACCACTTAAATCCCTGCCCACTTAGGCTCTTATCGCCTTGTTGACAGAATATCCTTTAACCACTTTCTCAATAAAATATCTTAGACGTTCAAACTTAGTATTACACTTCAATTCACAGTACAATAATAAATATGTGTAGATTAAATATTCGTTCGAACGAAGTGTTCCAGAGTGTTCACTTTCGTATTACGTTTGAAGACGCGTTCGAACGTTTTTTGACAGAAGACTTGCGTTTAAATACGCGTTCGAACGAGATTACGCAAATCAGAATTTTTGCCTACGCGTTCGTCAGGCGTTCGAACACCATTGCGTATTTTTCATGCACATAATGCATTTTCCAGAATTATGACTATTAACACATGTAAAATTTTATTTAACAACACAAATAAATTAATAAGTTCTTATGATTGTTGTCATATAAGTGTCATCAAAAGAAATTTAACATGCGAATTTATCTAAATCACAACAATGGAATCAATTCGTTCTTAACATGCCAAATTGAAAATAAACCATAGGACTTAGAAAAACTTGGAAAATGTAGAAATGATAAAAATAGAATCCAAGTCGAGTTGCCTATGTCCTTAAGAACTTATTAGCCCCGCCTCGGTGCTGTACAGATGGTTTTGTGGCTAACGTTCTCCCAGGATTACTTGGATGCTTCTTGCAGAATGGGCACTCCTTTAACAAGAACTTGAACAAGGAAATGGAGGAAACTCTCTTTGAAGAAGACTCTCTAAACATATGGAATGCTTATTTGTTTTTCTAGATATCCTAGAATGAACCTCCAATGCCTCTTTATATAGGCATGAAATGGTACCTTTGAGGATACCATTTGGTTTGGGGTGTAACTCTCTTAAGGGTTATACCCCTTCACTTATGTCTTTTGAAGCCTATGGACTCATCCTTTCAATTTAGAGGACATGTTCCTTCATCATTGTGCATTTACCATAAGACACTACTTAAGAGACATGTCTCTCCAACACTTAAACTATATATTTAGAGAATTTACAATAAATATAACTACAAATAGACCAATATCTATTCTTAAAATGTTAGTGCCATATTCAAAAACCTTCAATGGTCTTTTAATTGCCAAGAAGAGGTAAGAAAATGAAACTTATCGTTGTTATAAAAGTTATTGACACTAAATTCTTATTCAGAAATTTAGCAGGCTTCTGTCCACGTATTGAATTTGTATTTTTATTATACATAAAATTAGCCCATCCCTATTGATGAGACGAATATGATTATGAGAACAGTCCACACATACGGATGACCGAAACTTCAAAATTTGACTAAAATTAATACTCCAAATTTTTAAAAAAATAATAATTATTATTTTTTAAGTATATAATATAATTTTTATCTATTATTTATAATGTTATCATTTTGAAAACTCACCGATAATCCGTAAATTCAATAAAATTGAAGGCCTCCCGGTGAGGAGAGTGATCATAAAACTGTGGTCTAATTTAGATAATCTTTTTTTTTTTTTTTTTTTAAATCGTTGGAAACCCCGCCACCAAACCACCCATTCTGGGCCGCGGCGCAGGTAAAACCCCCGGCTACCCCAGGCTCTTACAAGAAGTTGCACCCCCTGGATTCGAACCCAGAACCTTAAGGTGAGATTCTGGACCCTTCACCACCAAGCCACACCCCTTGGGGGCTTTTTTTTTTGATAAATTCGGGTAGGTTTTTTTTCTATCAAACAGATTGACACAAATCACTTGGTCATCCTAAAAGGATTTTTGCCGTGTGGGACCTTAATGAGTGAATCTTGAGAAGCACATGCAAGCCATGAAATTTGGCTACTCAAAAGCCCCATCAATTGAACTTGTTTATTCAATTTTAATTTCATTGCCATGTCTCATCAGTGGTGTAAAGCATGCCATTATTGAAAATGACTTCTCCATGTGGATTTATTAACTTAACAATTATTGTTCTAGAAAATAAATTTCATGAGAGCTTGATGATGATCATCAGTTGGAAAATGAGACGGGCTCAAAAAAGTTCAATCTTAATTTAAGCGTTGTTTATTAATTTTTCAAGATTTTGAAAAAAAAAAATCAATTTTTTAAATTTTAAATTGATACTCTTATTATATTTTTCCAGATCTATACTTAAATAAATAACAGTTGAATTATTATTGAGTTTTTCAAATCCGGACCCATTTGTCAATATCGGCTCCAATGAAATTATTAGCCAAGATTGTGAATATCCAATCAAAATTTTTGTACACTTTAATAGACAGGCATTAACATGAATGGTGGTAATGCTTTTCATGGAAAGCAAAATCTTTTTCATATGTGCTTATCATTAATATAATTTCATGTGATGAAAAAAGCAAAAGCGAAAAAGGCAGAACTATGACCATAGAATATAAAATTCTATAATAAAATACTTCTGTTTCTGCTTAATTCTAAAATTTGGCCACATGAAATTGTGAAATTTTTAATACAAATTCACTTTGGATTTAGATAATGCAGTCCTGTGTTTCATCAAATTTTAATAGAAGCTAATTAAATTGACTGATAAATTGAACTGTTATACAATACCTCAATACCAAACTAAGCCTAAGATCACTACTTTACAAATTTTGAACTGATAAATTTTGGTTAATCAATGGAAGGCTGCAAGCTTCTGACACTTGGAATTAGGTGAAGTAACTGATTCTTCATTGAGCTCTAAGCCCCTTTTGCTGTTGAAACATCTATTGATGCTGTTGAATGAGGCTTGATTTGAGAGGAGCGGCGGAGAGGAAGAAATGGAAACTGGTGGTATTTCAATGGAATCAAGCTGTGGAGGAGGGTGTTGCCATTGAGGCAGAGGTCCAGCAAGCAGAAGGGACTGCAGCAGCGGCCCGGCTTCCATTACTGCTTTCAAGAGCTTTCCTTTTTCTGGCAATGGCTTCTCAGCTGCTTGTGGTAGTGTAACTTGTGGTTGTGGTAATGGTTGTTGGGGTTTTGGGCTTGTGAATGAAGTTGCAAGAATGTCTGTGTTGCAATCAGCAGAGGGGGAAATTGAAAAGTGCTTCTCAGGGTCAGCAGGTTTTGATTCATCTTCAGTTTCTTGTAATTGTTGCTGCTGCTTTTGGAGTAAGTGATTCTCAAGCATTAGATTTTGGCATTTTGTTTGAGCTTCATCTTTTTCTTTGACAGTTCTATTTAGAACATCTTTCAAACAAATCACCTCAAATTCTCTTTTAGCAATTTCTTCTTTTGCTGATACAATTGTACTCTCTAGCTCCAATGTGTACAAAAATGAGTACTTTAGCTCTTCATTTCCCTGTGATTAATTTAAAAAATAAAATCAACAATACTCGTATACATAAGAACAGAAAAAGCACTTAAAAAGCTGCTTTATAAAAGTGCTTCTGCAATACATACCTCTTCTTGGTAAAAATAACCCCAGCTAAGAGGGCTGCATTGTTCCTCCATTTCCTCCAGCACACAGAACTAAATCACAAAGGGGAGATGTTTGTTTATGAGAGGATATCATTGAACTTCTTATAAGAGAAAAATTTAAGCACCTTTTTTTTGCCGTTATTTTTTTTATTTTTTTTACTTTTAATCATATTATCTTTTGCCTTCATGGGACATGAAGTTGGACCAAAACACACATAAGGCCAAAAGCAGAGTAAAAGCCAATATTATAAGTGCTTTTTCGCTTCACAAATTAATAATGATTTTAAGCACTTGTTTGCTGTTTGAACCTTTCTCCAATGCCATATACTAGCTGCAGGCCACACGTCTACGTTTTATTTTCGACTGTTGTTAAATTGGTGTCATTAAACAGTAAACAAACATGCTTTAAACATTTCAAATCCAGATATAGAAAACCCTAAAACTTGAAAACAATAAAAACCTTATAATAATGACAAATTCAGTGGTCCGGATCGAGAAGATTCTCTGTCCTTAAGAACTTATTAGCCCCGTCTCGGTGCTCTACGGCTTTTGTGGCTAATGTTCTCCCAGGATAACCCGAATTCCTTTTGTTCAAGGGGCACTCCTTAACAAGATCTCGAACTTGGAATATGATGGCACTCTCTCAGACTTAAGAAACAATATGAGACTCTATTCTTTTTGTTTTAATTCGGATGGAATCATATCCTCTAAAAGGAACATAAAAGCTTCCTTTTATAAGCATGGAAGGGTGCCTCAAGGGCACCCTTTGGATTGGGGTGCAACCCCCCAAAGGGTTATACCCCTCCAATGCATCCCTTGGAGCATAGGACCATGTTACACACAATTGGAGGACATGTCCTTATGGGGTACCATCCAAATGACATGTCTCTCCTCCATCCAAACTATTATCTTTGAAGATTAGAAGAATTTACAACAATCCCCCACAATTCTTCAAATATTCATGCAGACACTTGAGAGAGTTTCCATGAACTAAAGCTTCATCGAAATAGGTAGCTTTCGCCTTGAACCTTTCCTAGTGAATGACAATCGGATTTACTTGGCAAATCAGTGACCCATAGTCTTGAACTGTTCTGCCTTTGGTGTAAACCAAGACAATTGGCAACACACAGCTTTACTTCGACCATTTCCCGTTCTACGGTTGTGTTCATTTCGGCCTTGAACAACGGTCCTGAATTCATCAAGTACTTTAGGGTAACCCGCCTTTAAAAGTTCTCATGGAAGCGGCCTCAAATCTTACTTGAAAAAGGCGATCTACTATAAAGAGGTAATCTGCCTTTACCCCTATTAGGACTCATCTCCTAATATAGTGATCATTAAAAGCCTTAGCTTATCCTAACCTTGACAGACATCACTCTGCATCATCATCGGAATGGGAAAGAGTACAAAACTCTTCAGTGCTTGTTTTGAATTGCACAAATTTTCTGTTTTCCCTTTTAAACCTAAATCTTGGGATCTCCAGTCAGCTAGGTTGGGTTTCCACAGTGACAATTCTTAATTTATAGCTTCAAGCCCATTCCCATCGATAACATCTCAACTTGCTCTAGAGGTAAACCTTTAGTTAGTGGATCCGCTAGGTTTTCCTTCGACTTAACATAATCAATCAATATTATGCCACTTGAGAGCAGTTGACGTATGGTATTATGTCTCCGACGTATGTGTCGAGACTTACAATTATACATTCTATTTTGGGCTCTCCCAATAGCCAATTGGCTATCACAATGTATGCTAATCGCTGGCACCGGTTTGGGCCAACTAGGTATATCCTCGAAGAAGTTTCTAAGCCATTATGCTTCTTCCGCTGTTTTGTCTAACGCTATGAACTCTGATTCCATAGTAGACCGGGTGTAGGACACAGAAATTGGCGACGCTGTTCTAGGCTCGCGGCCTAGTTGTGAGTACGGAATAGTCCGTGGGGGAACTAAATCGGAGATATGACATGGAGTCGCCACCCGGTGTGAACCGGGACAAAGGTTTAAGGCCGCACTCACCCCTCGCAAGGGAAGACCTCAAACCGTTGGGTTCGGAATGGTCTCTTACTTATGTCACTTGTGATGATATGATTTGTGCAATAAACTAACCGAATCTACGCAACATATATGCTCAAGGGAAACCTATGTCTAGTGTGTATTCATCAAAATAACTCATAATCTAAGTTTGCATGCTTGAAAATAAGTCTTTAAACGGCAAACACATAATCTAAGTTTGCATGCTTGCTTGAAAATAAGTCTTTAAACCTAGGTCGTGTGCTTGTGAGGCAGCGTGAATGGCAAGGGGGCTGAGGGCAGTATCCGTGAAGGCTCAAGTGCGTGAGGGCTTTGTGTCGGCTATAAGTGGGAGTCGATGGTTATTTTCTTTTGTGTTTTTCGTGAGAATGAGCCCGTGTTGAATGTGTGGGTTAATGGTTCTTTTTATAGGCCAAGGGAGGGGGTTTACCTTGTTGGAGAAGGAATAGGATTTGTGTATTAATTGGGAGATATTTTTAATTATGATGTGATAGGGAAAATCTTTAATTAGTGGAATTGATTTGATTTGTTCTTTTTAATTAAGGATATGATTTATTTAAATTGGTAGGTAATTTAATTAAATTAGGAATGTGATTTATTTTAATTAGGAATGTTATTTATGGAATTTAATTTGAATCTTTTAAATTTGGGAAAGGGATTTAATTTGTGACATGTGTTTTAATTTAATTTAATTGTATTTATTTTAATTGGTTTTAATTTAATTTGTGACATGCATTTTAAATGTTTTAATTATTTTAGATTGGGTTTGGTGTGTTTTAAAATAGAGGTCCAACAAGCGAACCCGAAACTTAAACAAGCGAATTAAATCCAACAAAATGTCAATATCTGACTCTTCCCTTCTGACGTCTGTTTCCCGCGACTTCCACAATCTAAAGAGGTAGTGTCTCCATACGAGACTCATCATCGGGACTTATATGCAAAAATACAGTGCCTACACCGGGCAATACCCTAGCCTCTTAGGCTCTTATCGCTTGGTGACATGAATAAACAACGAGTCCTCCAAATTAGTCCATCACACTAGGCTACGAGTAGATGATTATCTAGGTGCCTTCACAGCTTTTCCTTATAGAAAGGTAGTGAATGAAGGAAGACACCAAACCATTACCTACCCTTAAAAGTGCCTTTGATTAAACCTCTTTCAACCCACGGTAAACACGGTTAACTAAAACACAAATCATAATCATTACAAGACATTATTTCAGGGCCAATTCTCTATCCCCAGTGGAGTCACAGACTGTATGACACATAAATCGGCGACGCTGTTCTAGGCTTGCGGCCTAGTTGGGAGTGTGGAATATTCCGCGGGGGAACTAAACCGGAGATATAACATGGAGTCGCCACCCGGTGTGAACCGGGACAAAGGTTTAAGGCCGCACTCACCCCTCGCAAGGGAAGACCTCAAACCGTTGGGTTCGGAATGGTCCCTTACTTATGTCACTTGTGATGATATGATTTGTGCAATAAACTAACCGAATCTACGCAACGTATATGCTCAATGGAAACCTATGTCTAGTTTGTATTCATCAAAATAACTCATAATCTAAGTTTGCATGCTTGAAAATAAGTCTTTAAACGGCAAACACATAAAATCACACAATGAGCACATTGAACCATTAAACCAAAATAAACAAATAACTATTTAAACATAATCATAAACTAAACAAAATATCATGCCTAAAATAACGTAATCATACTTTGCTATTTGGGCTGCTGTTTTCACTCTGTTTCGCTGCTGTTTTTGTTGTATTTTTTTGTCACTGTTTTAGGGTAATTAGGGGACTGTTTTACGGTTTATTTGGACTGGTTTGGGCTGCGGTTTTTGGACTATTTTGGGGAAGCTTTTGGGACTGTTTTTAGTGCAGTTTTAGGGCTATTTGGGGGTTAATGTGCGGCTGAACTGGGCTGGCAGTGAGGGTTAATGTGCGAAGGCTTGTGTAGTTGGCGTGAGGGCTGAGTAGTTGGCGAGAAGGGCTTGTGCTTGTGGCAGGTGTGAATTAATGTGTGTGAGGGCTGGTAGCGTGAACTTGTGGCAGGTGTTGATAAAGAACTCACTTGGGTTGGAAACCAAGCAAACCCCCAAGCATCTTTCTCAAAACCCCAAGAACTTTGAATACTGATTTTGTAGGAACAAAACCCAACCAAGATCAGCCCCTAACCACCATGAAACTCACGTCCATGATAACCACAAGGATGAAATCAGATTGTATTTTGCTATCAATGGAGACGCCACTAAGTTGCCAAGCTTAGATAAGTCAATTTGAACTTGAAAAGGGGAATCCCTCCCTCAACAAGGTTTTGGCCATAGCCATGGAAAGCTCAAGCTTTTCTCTCTTTCAAATGTTGTATATTACGTTGGTTGTCCAAAAATACAAAGAAGAGTCATGTAATAAGGGTTACAAAAGAGTAAAAAGGCTAAAATGACCCTAGAGCTAAAATTACCAAAAGCCCTAAGTCAAGCACCTCAACCACGACCATTAAGGTCCTTTTGCACCTAAATAAACTTAAAACAAAGATTAGAAGCTAATCTCACTTAAGCTAATTAAGGTGTTTACATGCTATAGTAAATTGACGTGCTTCCGGCTAAGTACAAATCTAAGCATAATTAAGCCTAATGGCATAGTCAACCATGATAATTACATCATAAATAAAGTCAAAATGTCGAGCACAAATGACAAAAATGCCTCTATTTGGCCGAATTCAACATAGTCCCAAAATGGGTGAAATCGGGTCAAAAGGGTGCTGGTGCTGAAGCTGCTCTGCTATGCTTTAGACTGAGCTAATTTGGGTCAAATGAAATAGCTTGGGGACCTCTTTGGTTATGCCTATATGTGTCTCTGGTGTGCACTTAACTTGGTTGCTGCAACTGGTCACATAGCTCTGAGCTAGTCCCGCAAAGGCCTCTCTGATCTTCTTTGCTCTTTGGCATGTGATTAGACATATTGGAAACTGCATGGGTTCCTCCAAGTTGTTAGATGCATCCTGTAATGTCTCTGGTGTGGTTGGACTCATGTCATTCCCTCCTTGTTCGAATCTGAACCTGCATTAAAAATAAAATAAGTCAGAAACATTAAACATTGCAGGAACGCCAAACTCACCAGAAAGATCAAGCTTGTAAGTATTGTCATTAATCCGCTCCAAGACTTGAAATTGACCATCTCCTCTTGGTTGCAACTTGGATCTTTTCCTCTTTCATATAAATCCACACCCAATTGCCGAGGTCAAACACAATACGTTGGAAACCTATTATTCTCACCAACTCTGCCTTTCCTTTATCCTTCATACTCCCAAGCTTAATAACAATCAAAGATAATAAATCCATAGGAGTTAAAGAATTAGAATCATAATCAATCTCATAAGGCAAGTAAAAACTAGAAGGATGAATGCATCTATTATATGCAAACTCTGGCCCCGCTATTACGTCTGTGATCTTCTTAGCTCTTTGGCGTGTGATTGGGCCTGTTGGCAATTGCAAAGGCTCTAATGTTCCTTGGGTGACTGCATTCATGTCAAATGTTGTCCCTTGGATCATGTCATTCTCCCTCTCTTGAAATGGATTCATCCTCGAATCCGAACCCGGATCATAGATAGTTATGACAAAATCAATTGGACGATGATATTGATATATAAAAGAATCATACTTGACCACTTGTACCTGCGATGAAAAAGCATAAACAATAGAGAAAATGTAATGGAAAAACTTCACTACCACATCTACTTTCTTTTCACCAGCTCTCACACCTTCATCATCACTCATGGCCATTATCTCAACCATAATTGCAAAGACCTCCTCACACACCTGCTCAGCTTCACTATGTTTTTCAACCTCAAAGCACACTACCTCACAAGTGTTTACTCCCTCAATGCTCACGGTCTCACAAGCATTTTCACTCACCATGTCACTTATAACACAATTCACAACATTCAAGGCCTCACAAGTGTTTTCATTCGCTATGTACTCAACATCACAAGTGCTTCTCACTTCATTACACACAACTTCAATAGCTTTTGGTTGTTGAGTACTCTCTTCATTCACTGCATATTTAGTTACCTTCCAAGTCTTTTTCCATTTCTTATAAGATCTTATATAATCACTCATAATATCTTGGATATCACTTTTGAAAGTATCCAAAACCTCGATCTTATCATCAATGGTTAAACAAGAACCTGCCATCTCAACACTAAAAAAATAGATTAGAAATAATAAAAAGCAAAACAAATATGTAAATCCTCACAATCTCACGTGTTTACACCGAATGATATCACTCCACTCGTGTTTGCACTCTATTGGCTTTTACCCGATACTGTGCTCACAATCACTGTCTTTTACCACTATTGAGTTCTTCCTCAATTCAATTAAAAATCAACTCAATTCCCAGAATGGTCAACTAAGGTGTAGTCCACAAGCTAGCAGAAACACAATGTATATATAGCGCAGGTGGAATAAAGCGAATGAGAATAGTAATCACGAAGACTCAATCAAATAGACTTAAGCTAGAATGCACTGAGTAAGAAAAAAGACGAGTTAGCTAAATGCACAAACAAACAAGCAAGCACTCAATGTGACACTTAGCCAATCTTGTGACCACTCACTATTGTTTTTATCTCACTCTTTTCTTTTCTTTTCTTTCCTACTTTTTTTTTAACTCTTTTTTTTTCCTCTTTTCTTTTGTCTCTCACACTCAAAGTGTATACAAAGCAAATGAAATACAATGCAAATAACAAGATTACCACATTCGGTAATTTTCAAGTTATATCCTTAATACATATAAATACAACTCAAATGACAATGTAACTCATAATCAATTCGACCATGTGGTAATATCTAACTTTCAACTTGAAAATGAGTATAAATGATCTAGTTACAATGTAACTAACTCAATTTCGAATTCAGCCAAGTCAAATTACAAGCCAAGTAAATAGTTTATGCAAGCAACTAAATGATGCAGCTACTTGCCTCTTCAAGCACCTTAAAAACAAATGATTACACACAAGTTCCCATGTCAAGCTAATGATGAATTTCTTGCCTCTTTACTTATAATAACAATATTTCAAGAGGTGGCAAGTGATACTTGCTTGGATACACACGAATTTAGTGCAAATTTGGTGCACTCAACCTTGCTTCACTTGATTCTTCAACATTAACAACACAAATCAGCAAGATAACAATGATACAACTCACTCCGGTATCCAAATTTGGTGCATTCAGATTTGTTTCATCAATTACACATTCACATTCATCAATAATGCACTCAATCTTTCTTTCTTTTCACTCAAACTCACAAGATTGTGCTAACTTCACAAGAATGCAAACAAGTAAGCTCACGTAAATACCAAGATGAATGATGTCAATTCTTATTTTTTGCAAAGTTGATATGAATAATACCTATGGAAACAACACTAATTGCATGTATTCAATAAATATCAAGACAAGATATATATATCAATAAATCTCACTAGGTCGAATCTGATCTGATTCTTTTTTTTTTTTGATTTTTGAAACTAATAACTTAATAACAATGTTAAACACGTCCTAGTAACATAGAATTAACAACTAAACACTTAATTCAAGCAAAGAAAACAAAAGCCCCAATTTTGACCTAATTAGCCAAAGATTAACTCAAAGAAATACTCATGATCAATCAAAAACACTCAAGGGCAGAATGTTATTCAAGATATTTTGATCACAAATCAACAAGAATCAGCAAGAAACAACAAAGAACACACAAGAACACCAATGGCCGAAACTTGAGGACAAATTCCTTAATGGCCAAAATCAACAACAACAACAAAAACAAAGATGAATACAAGATTAAACAACAAAAAGGATAGGAAATCAGACCTCCGAACCCTAAGCTCATGATACCAAATGATAAGAACTCACTTGGGTTGGAAACCAAGCAAACCCCCAAGCATCTTTCTCAAAACCCCAAGAACTTTGAATACTGATTTTGTAGGAACAAAACCCAACCAAGATCAGCCCCTAACCACCATGAAACTCACGTCCATGATAACCACAAGCATGAAATCAGATTGTATTTTGCTAGCAATGGAGACGCCACTAAGTTGCCAAGCTTAGATAAGTCAATTTGAACTTGAAAAGGGGAATCCCTCCCTCAACAAGGTTTTGGCCATAGCCATGGAAAGCTCAAGTTTTTCTCTCTTTCAAATGTTGTATATTACGTTGGTTGTCCAAAAATACAAAGAAGAGTCATATAATAAGGGTTACAAAAGAGTAAAAAGGCTCAAATGACCCTAGAGCTAAAATTACCAAAAGCCCTAAGTCAAGCACCTCAAACACGACCATTAAGGTCCTTTTGCACCTAAATAAAATTAAAACAAAGATTAGAAGCTAATCTCACTTAAGCTAATTAAGGTGCTTATATGCTATAGTAAATTGACGTGCTTCCGGCTAAGTACAAATCTAAGCATAATTAAGCCTAATGGCATAGTCAACCATGATAATTACATCATAAATAAAGTCAAAATATCGAGCACAAATGACAAAAATGCCCCTATTTGGCCGAATTCAACATAGTCCCAAAATGGGTGAAATCGGGTCAAAAAGGTGCTGGTGCTGAAGCTGCTCTGCTATGCTTTAGTCTGAGCTGATCTAGGTCAAATGAAATAGCTTGGGGACCTCTCTGGTTATGCCCATATGTGTCTCTGGTGTGCACTTAACTTGGTTGCTGCAACTGGTCACATAGCTCTGAGCTAGTCCCGCAAAGGCCTCTCTGATCTTCTTTGCTCTTTGGCATGTGATTGGACATATTGGCAACTGCATGGGTTCCTCCAAGTTGTTAGCTGCATCTTGTAATGTCTCTGGTGTGGTTGGAATCATGTCTGGTGTGGTGTGCTTACGTGATGGCCAGGTGTGAAGGCAGGTGTGGTGTGCTTACGTGAAGGCCAGGTGTGAAGGTGGAGGCAATTAGCGTGAGGGTAGGTCGTGTGCTTGTGATGCAGCATGAAGGGCAAGGGGGCTGAGGGCAGTATGCGTGAAGGCTCAAGTGCGTGAGGGCTTTGTGCCGGCTATGAGTGGGAGTCGAGGGTTATTTTCTTTTGTGTTTTTCGTGAGAATGAGCCTGTGTTGAATGTGTGGGTTAAGGGTTCTTTTTATAGGCCAAGGGAGGGGGTTTACCTTGTTGGAGAATGAATAGGATTTGTGTATTAATTGGGAGATATTTTTAATTATGATGTGATAGGAAAAATCTTTAATTAGTGGAATTGATTTGATTTGTTCTTTTTAATTAAGGATATGATTTATTTAAATTGGTAGGTGATTTAATTAAATTAGGAATGTGATTTATTTTAATTAGGAATGTTATTTATGGAATTTAATTTGAATCTTTTAAATTTGGGAAAGGGATTTAATTTGTGACATGTGTTTTAATTTAATTTAATTGTATTTATTTTAATTGGTTTTAATTTAATTTGTGACATGCATTTTAAATGTTTTAATTATTTTAGATTGGGTTTGGTGTGTTTTAAAACAGAGGTCCAACAAGCGAACCCGAAGCTTAAACAGGCGAATTAAATCCAACAAAATGTCAATATCTGACTCTTCCCTTCCGACGTCCGTTTCCCGCGGCTTCCACAATCTAAAGAGGTAGTGTCTCCATACGAGACTCATCATCGGGACTTATATGCAAAAATGCAGTGCCTACACCGGGCAATACATGTTTACCTCGAGGATTTCCATGACACGGCTGCATTACCAAGTGTGAAAACAAATCCACTCGTAGATTTGGAATCCACTGTATCAGATATCTAGTTAGCATCGCTGTATCCCTCTAGAACAGCAGGATATCTCTCGTAATGTAGCCCATATTTTGATGTTTCTCTCAGATACCTCAAAACTCTTACTATGGCTTTCCAGTGGTTATGTCCTGGATTGCTCGTATATCTACTAAGCTTATTCACAGCTTGAGCGATATCAGGTCGTGTGCAATTCGTGAGATACATCAAACTTCCGATGATTCTCGAATACTCTAATTGCGATACGCTTGAGCCAGTATTCTTTGATATATGAAGAGTTAGGTCCACAGGGGTTCTAGCCACATTTAGGTTTCCTTTGATATATTTCTCAAGTATCTTCTCAATATAATGAGTCTGAGATAATATATATCTGTATGATGTCCTATAAATCTTAATTCCTAGGATCACATCAGCTACTCTCAAATCTTTCATATCAAATCTGCTGGATAATACATTTTTGGTTGACTGAATCATTTTATGATTACTACCAATTATTAGCATATTGTCTACATAGAGACACAATGACATATCCTTTTTGAGTTGATTTGGTGTATACACACTTATCACACTCATTGGTTTTGAACCCACTTGACAACATCTCTTTGTCAAATTTCTCATGCCATTGTTTAGGTGCTTGTTTTAATCCGTACAAGGATTTTACAAGTTTGCTTGTTCTTGTCAAATTTCTCATGCCATTGTTTATGGCTCAGGATCTCACCTTGAGGTTCTGGGTTCGAATCCACGGAATGCGTTTCTTGTAAGAGCCTGAGACAGCCAAAGATTTTACCTACTCCATTTTAACCCTGAATGGGTAGTTTGGCGGTGGAGTTTCCAACGATTCAAAAAATAAAAAATTTAGAAAAAAATCCGTTCTCAAAATTAAGGTTAACCATGAACATATCCTACTTTTAATTAGATACCAACTCATATAAAACAAACCAAACATATTTAAGTTTACTATTACACTTACTAGTTCATTCATCTTATAAGACTAATAAAAATAACACAAGAGGTTTGTAGTTCGAATCTCTTATATCAAGCATTCATTTTTTACCTCGAATATTACTGCTAATAATCAATTATTATAATACTGCAATTAATTACTATTATTATTTTTTGTTAGAATTTTTAAAAAAATAAAATAAAAAATTATAGCATTAGATGAATGATTAAGGCAATCTTATCTACAAATTTTTAGCCGTTGAGAGAACAAGCTAGGTTTTATTTTCGACTACTAAAAAGGAAATTGTCTTAGATTGAAAAGAAATATTAAAAATTCTTTAGTACAGTCTACTGAATCTTTCTTTGACATGCAAAATTTGCAAAATGGGCACTAATCTTACTCAAATGCCTTTTAGAAGGCATCTTATTTGCATTGTGTTACATGCCCAATTTCAGGTTTGCATAGGATACTTCGAGGGATCCTAACCTCTTAATATAGTGATTCGAAATACCTTGAATCTCCCTGAAACAACGTAAGTTATAACCTAATGATCACTTTGATGCCCGATTTTATTAATATAAACTATTTAAATAATAAGAAAAAATCATAGATGACTTCTAAACCATATAGGATAACAAGTCTATCTCTTTCTTTATTTAATCCTGATAGAGATTGAGGTAAATATTTTTTGTATTTCAATCTAAATTATAATTACAATGTAATAACCTTTATATAGGCAATACAAGATAAATAAAACAGGAAAGGAAAGACTAAATATGTATACACAAAATGAAAATCTGAAACTGCCTATATAGAAAATCATAATAGGAAAGAATATTATAATTTCCATTTTAATAATATATCATTAACACCCCCCTCAAACTCAAGCTGGTGGAAGAGAAGTAAGCTTGACTTTGGAAACCAATTCGCGAAAGCGTCCCGAAAGCTGAGGTTTGGTAAATAGATAAGCAGGTTTCTCGGCAGAAGTAATTTCACAAAGTTGAACAGTGCCTTGACTGATATTGTGATGAACAAAATGGCAATCAGTTTCGAAGTATTTCGTGCGTTCATGATAGACATCATTATGCGCTATGTAAATAGCACTTTTGTTGTCACAGTAGAGAGAGGTAGCATGAGAATGAGGAATACCCATGTCACCGAGAAGCCAGCGTAGCCAGATGATTTCTTGAGTAGCATCAGCAATCGCACGGTATTCAGATTCAGCACTGGAGCGAGAAACCACTGATTATTTCTTACTACGCCAAAAAATAGGAGAGTCGCCTAAGTAGAGGCATAAACCAGTTGTAGATCGTCGATCAATAGGATCATCGGCCCAACTAGCATCAAAATAGGCACGCAGCTCAAGAGATGACCCAGTGGAAAAGTGAAGACCATGAAATAATATTCCCTTTGAGGTAGCAGAGTAAATGAAGAACAGAAGCATAGTGGGCAGTGCGGGGAGCAGACATACATTGACTAACAACATGAACTGCGTAAGCAATGTCAGGCCGAGTATTTGTTAAATACACCAAGATGCCAACAAGCCGACGATAAAGAGTAACATTAGGAAGAGGAGTGCCATCAGTGACTGTTACTTTAATCTGAGGATCTAGAGGAGTAGAGGTGGTCTTGCTATCAGTCAACCTTGACCGAGCCAGTAAATCAGAGGCGTACTTAGTCTGAGATAAATAATAGCCAGTTTGATTAGATAGTACCTAAAGACCAAGAAAGTAGCTGAGATTACCAAGATCTTGCATCTCAAAATGTTGCTAAAAAGAGGTCTTAAGGTCAGAGATACAGTGCAAATCATCCCCCGTGATAATCATATAATCCACATAGAGAAGAAGAATAATAAAGCATGATCAGTTTGTCGAAGAAAAAGTGTCGAATCATAGGCACTGGAAGTGAACCCAAGTGTATGAACAGTAGTGCTGAATTTTTCAAACCATGCCCGAGGAGCTTGTTTAAGACCATATAATACCCGGCGGAGTTTACAAACCTTATTATGAGGATGAAGGTAGCCATGTGGAGGTTTCATATACACCTCTTCAGAGAGGTCACCATTAAGAAAGGCATTCTTGACATCCATCTGAAATAAGTGCCACTGTCTAAAGGCGGCAATAGCTAGGAGACTACGAACAGAAGTCAGACGGGCAACAGGAGCGAAATTCTCTTCATAATCAATCCAATATTCCTAAGAAAATCCCTTTGCAACAAGACGAGCCTTATATCGTTCGACAGAGCCATCAGATTTTATCTTGATTTTGTATATCCATTTACACCCAATCACAGATTTTGCCGGTGGAAGATCAACTAAGTCTCATGTACGGGCTTTTTCAAGAGCCTGCAATTCTTCATCCATAGCTTGCTGCCAAACAGGGTTAGAACTAGCCTCAGAGTAAAAGTAAGGTTCATATTGAGTGAGAGTAGTAGAGAAACAATGAAAATCATGAAGTTTGACAGGAATTTTTGTCACCCTAGTAGAACGACGAAAAGACGGAGGATTACCTGAAGAGGATATAGGGGAGCCGGAGGTGGCAGTGAGGGATCCGATGGGCGATGCAGATGATGGGATATTAACTGTAGAAGGATCATTTGAGGGAGGAAAATCAGAGTTTTCAGCGGGAAACATAATAAGAGTGCTATTGGTAAAGAGGATATGGGGCGAGGAAGGTATATATGGAAATTTGGAAAAAGGGGAAAACATGTGATGTTCCCAAAATGTGACATGACAAGAGATACGAATGTGATTAGAGATGGGATCCCAACACATATACCTTTTGTGTTCAATGCCATAGCCCAAGAAACAACATAGTCGGGCCCGAGGTTCTAATTTAGTGTGTTCATGGGGTTGAAGAAGAACGAAACAAACACAACCAAAGACTTTAAAAAGATTGTAGTTAGGAGAAGTGCCATGTAACTTTTCATAAGGAGATTGATTGGCTAAGATATGAGACGGAAGGCGATTAATGGTGTAGACATTGGTGAAAGCAGCTTCCCCCTAGAAACATTCAGGACAAAAAGAAGAGATAAGAAGAGCACAAATTATATCTAAAATATGTATGTGTTTGCGTTCGGCTCTCCCGTTGAGATGTACTAGGGCAAAAACAGTGACAAATAGTCTCATTTTGGTGAAGAAAGTGTAGAAAATCACAGTCTTTATATTGCATGGCATTGTCAGTGCGGAGAGTTTTAATAGGTCGATTGAATTGAGTTTTAACCATATTTGTAAAGGTTTGGTAAATGGAGGGAAATTTCAGAGCGATGTTTCATAAGATAGAGCCAAGTGTATCGAGAATAGTCATCAATAAAAATCACAAAATACTTTGAACCACCCATAGTAGGAGTAGGAGATGGACCCCAAATATCAGAATGGACTAGATCAAAAGGTGAAGAGGAAATTGAAGTACTATTATTGAAAGATAATACAGTTTGCTTGCCCAACTGACAAGGCATACAATCAAAGTCTTTAATGGAAACAAAACCTAAATGACCATTAGAAGCTAATAAATGTAATTGACTAAGTGAAGGATGGCCCAACCGAGAGTGCCACAGGCTGAGTGAGGTAATGGGTGATGTAGAGGCAGCGGAGTAACAGGGAAAAAGGTTTTAAGGGAGATAAAGGCTGATGAGCTCAAACAAACGACCTTTCTTACGGCCTATCCCAAGCATCCGACCTGTCCGCGGATCCTACACAGAGCAACCAGAAGCAGTAAATAAAATATTAAGACCAAGGTCACATAATTGACCGACAGATAAAATATTTAAAGTGAGTTTGGGTATAAGAAATATGTTAGAAACATAGAGATGGGGAAGAGAAATGGGACCAATATGAATGGGGGGTCATGAAAGAGCCATTAACAGTTTGAATGGCAGGAAGATATGAGGGAGTAGATCTAGAGGAAAAGATACGTGAGTCGGGAGTCATGTGATTGCAACAAGTAGAATCAAAATATCAAGAGGCAGTACCTGAGATAGTAGAAGAAGCAAAGATGTTATCAAATTGTGAGGCTAATGATTGAAAAATAGAAGCAAGATCCTGAATAGGCTGAGAAGGTCTAGACTGTTCAGTATCACCCTGATCATCAGAAGCTACAGCAGAAAGAGACTGTCAGCCCTAGAATGAGGGAGCAGTATGGCAAGTATGACCCATCTTACGATAAATTCTGCAATAGCGTGTGGGACATTTGAGGACCAGGTGCCCGGGTAATTTACAGTAATTGCAGGGTTTCACAGAAGAAGAACTAGAAGGAAGTGTGGCAAGAACGGTATCTGTATGCTGTATACGACCAATAGAGTGATGAGTTTCTTCTGAAATAAATTTATCAATGGCAGAGTCAAGAGTGAGTAGCGGAGTTTGATGAAGCAAAGAGGCTCGAGTGGGTTCAAACTTGGTATCAAGAGCCATGAGAAACTGAATCAGTCTTTGGCTATGTGGTGAATTTGACAGCATCAGCAGAATTATCCCACTAGGGCTAAGAGAGAGCCAATTGATCCCAGAGAAACTACATCTGAGAATAGAAGTCTGTTATAGATTGGCTAGAGTCCTGACGCATTTGATGGAGGCGATAAATCAACTGATACGGATGAGATAAATCTGTGGCTATATATCGGTGAGTAAGGAAGTCCCAGAGTGATTTGGCTGTGTGAAAACGACCAAATTGAAGACTGATGGTAGGGACAGAGGAGTTACGAAACCATGTAATGACCTTGTGATTCTGACTGTCCCAATCTTCAAGACGATCAGCAAAATCGGTGTCGCTCTAAATTTTATGTTGAACCGGTTCAGTAAGAGTACCGGTAATATAACGCCAGAGTTTACGCCCTTTGAGAAAGCTGCACATGGCTTGGGCCCAGAGAACATAATTTTGACCATCAAGGAGTATCTGAATTGGTTTAGAGATATCAGACTTGTCTATGGTGAAAATCGACGAAGTCAAAAAAATATCATGAATGAGACAACTTAGAAAAAAATTAACTGTAATAAAGAGGCCAAAAGTGCAATTGCAAAAAAAACTTATCCAAGTGTGGTGCATGCGCGGAGGCAGTGGTGGTGGCCGAAGGCGGAGAATTAACAAGACCCATGGAAAAACCGTCTGATATCATGATAGAGATTGAGGTAAATATTTTTTGTATTTCAATCTAAATTATAATTACCATGTAACAACCTTTATATAGGCAATACAAGATAAATAAAATAGGAAATGAAAGACTAAATATGTATACACATAATGAAAATCAGAAACTGCCTAGAATAGAAAATCATAATAGGAAAGAATATTATAATTTCCGTTTTAATAATATATCCTTAAGAAATCCTAATCAATCTTAATAACTAAAGAGATAATGGTAACCTTTATTCAAATAAATGGATGATTCAAGCATCAAATTATCTTCTAGCCTTAGCCATGCACTCACGTTCCCAATTTAGCTAAACCGTCTCCATGCTCACATGCATTCATGCGGCGCCCCTCGCATGGTATTATGTAACATGTAGCTTTTCCTTGAAGCAGTCAAAGAAAAGAAACGCGTGTGGGACAAACATTTTCCCAGAAAAAAAAAAAAAAAAAAAAAAAAAAAAAAAAAAAAAAAAGCTGGCAAATAAGATAATGGGGCCATCTTTAGGCACATAATAAAACGCTAATTTTTTTTTAAAACATTTTCTAAACACATTCTTAACAAAAACAAGTTTTAACTGCTGGCTTTGCATTGCTTTCAACTTGGACCAAAAAAAAAAAACACTAAAAACAAAAACAAAAACAAATTAGAAAGATTTGCACATCCATCATGCAATTATGTGTGGTCCTATTTATATTTATATGATGGATCCAGTGCAGTTTGGTTCATTACAATTTCAGTGTTCAAAATGGAAACAATACATGTAAAGGCAAAATTGCAACTTCAAAATTTCCAAGCAATGAACATGTGAAATTGTGAATATGTCAAAATTAAGAGTCAAATTGAATGTTGAATGCATGTTCTTTAATAATCATCTATCTCTGAGTCAACGGTTCACTAATCACAGCTAGAAAATTTTTAGGTATTGATAAAGAATTCGATGATGGTGGTTTATTGGCTCTCCGAACAGTCTTAGAAAAGACTACTTCAGAGTTGTCATGAGTTATCCTAAATTTAAAGAGGTCTTATGCCGATTTCTAAAATGAGGCCACAATAAAAAAAATAATAATAAAAGAGTCATATTACACACTTAAAATTTGAAATTTTATTAAATTTGGGACCATAATTTTAAGCTAAATTTTGGGAGCGCATCTGCCTGTCTAAACTAACCCCAAACCATCTCGGACTATATTATTGCTTGTTTAAAGATTTGAGATGATTAA
Source organism: Zanthoxylum bungeanum (assembly GCA_019454045.1). Taxonomy (NCBI): domain Eukaryota; kingdom Viridiplantae; phylum Streptophyta; class Magnoliopsida; order Sapindales; family Rutaceae; genus Zanthoxylum; species Zanthoxylum bungeanum. The sequence goes on from SKCR01012870.1 coordinate 70,794, forward strand.
ACCAAAAATTTACCATAAGAAAAAATCATCAACTGATTTCACCCACATCAAAAATGATAATAGCAAAATTCCAAAATCATCAATATTGGTTTAAAAAAAAAAACAACATTAATAGCCAAATCATAAAAAATGATTGCACGAATATGTTGGGCGGGATGTATTATTTACCACTTTAAACATGTATTATTCAATCAAAACCACTAAATAACAATGAATTAACCACTAATGCATAGAGATAGAAAACCTTGGAAATGTAGAAGATGATGAACTTAAATCAAGTCGAGTTTTCTTTCTTTTCTTTAAGTACTTATTAGCTCCGTCTCGCTGTACTATGAATTTCTTGTGGCTAATGTTCTCCCAGGATTCTTGGTTGCTTCTTCTAGAAGGGGCACTTCTTTCTTCACGAACACGAACTATGACAAATGATGGAAACAATCTTTTTTATGTAGACCTTAGACTCTCTAATTATGCCTAAGGACAAAATGACAATTCAATTGAATGTAAGAATGAATATAAATGAACTCAATGACTCCTTTTGATAGACATGGAGGGTTGCCTTTGAAAATGTACTCTTACGTCAAAATGTACACCACTTTATGAGTCATGACCATCCAAGAAAGCCTTTCAACTCTAAGGGTTATGTTGCTTCTCATTTAACACATCATTTTTAAGGAACATTTTTAAACCCAAGGGTTAAGACTTTTCTTATTAAGAATCATACACATTCATTCCTTATATATATACATTTTCATAATTAAAAAATTTTTCTTACAATCCCCCATAATTTTCTAAATATCAATATAGACACTTGAGAGTTCCTTAAAATAAAATGGCATCGGAATAGGTAGCTTTCGCCTTGAACCTTTCCTAGTGAATGACTATCGAATTTACTTGGCAAACCAGTGATCCATAGTCTTGAACTATTTCTCTGTTAGTTTAAGCCAAGACAATAGCCATCACACAGCTTCACTTCGACGATTTCTAGTTCTACGGTTGTGTTCAATTTGGCCATAAACATCGGTCATACCTTCATCAAATACTTTAGAGAATCCATCATTTTAAAATTCCCATAGATGCAGTCCCACTTCTTACTTGAAATAAGTGATATACTATAAAGAGGTATTATGTCTTTACCCCTATTAGGACTCTTCTCCTAATATAGTGGTCATTAAAAGTCTTCCCTTATTCTAATCTTGATAGACAGCACTCTATGTCATTATACGAAATGGAAAGAGTATACAACTCTACAGTGCTTGTTTTGAATTGCTCAAAGTTTCAGTTGTCCCTTTTGAACTTAGATCTTGAGATCTACAGTCAGTTAGGTTGGGTTTCCACAGTGAAAATTCTTAATTTATAGGCTTCAAGTCCAATCCTCTCGATGACTTCTCAATTTGCTCTCTAGCTAAACCTTTAAGTGGATCTGCTAGGTTTTCCTTCGACTTGATATAATCTATTGAAATTATGTCGATTGAGAGCAGTTGCATGATCGTATTGTGTCTTCGATGTAGTGTCAAGACTTACCATTATACATTATATTTTGGGCTCTCCCGATAGCCGATTGATTATCACAATGTATGCTTATATCTGGCACTGATTTTGGCCAATTTGGAATATCCTCTAAGAAATTTTGAAGTCACTCTGCTTCTTCCGCTGCTTTGTTTAATGTTATAAAATTAGACTCCATAGTAGACTGGGCAATACATGTTTGCCTCGAGGATTTTCCCGACACGGTTGCACCACCAAGTGTGAAAATAAATCCACTTGTGGATTTGGAATCCAAAGTATGAGATATCTAGTTAGCATCATTGTATCCCTCTAGAACAACAAGATATCTCGTATAATGGAGATCATATTTTGAAGTGTCTCTCAGATACCTCAAAACTCTTACTATGGATTTCCAATGGTTATGTCATGGATTACTTGTATATCTACTAAGTCTGTTTACAACTTGAGTGATATATGGTCTTGTGTAATTTGTGAGATACATCAGACTTTCGATTATTCTCAAATACTCTAATTGCGATACGCTCGAACCAGTATTCTTTGACAAATGAAGAATTAGCTCTACAAGAGTTCTAGCACGTTTAGATCTCCTTTGTTATATTTCTCAAATATTCTCTCAACATAATGAGCCTGAGATAATATGTATCCCTCTGGTATTCTGGAAATCTTAATTCTTAGGATCACTGTTGTGAAATTATCATACATCAAGTATACGATGTCAAGTTTTAGTAAATTATAAGTAAGAGTGTCGAACCCATGGGGATTGAAATCAAATTTACACTAAATACTATAATTACTAAACTTAACTTTATTTAGAAAGCAATTTAAATTAAAGTAAATTAAAATTAAAAACTAAATAAGCGAGAAGTCAAAACGTTTAATTAAGAAAGACCAAGATGAGATAAATTCTAAAGTCTGATTTCTTCTGATTATCTCATATGTATTTGTTATGTCGATCAATTATTACTCAATTTCTTAGTTAATAAACCAAGAATCCTAAAATATTCTACTCCCTTTCCCGAGTGCCGAGTGAAAATATTATTAATTATCGACTTCGATATCCCTATAAAAATATAGTAATTAACAATTCATTACGCTTTGTAATTCCTTTTTAACGACTTCAAATGAAATATAGGCCCTCCTGAACTCTATAAAATTCTTAAATTATATTTTCTAGATCTTATTCAAAATCTCATCTCCTGAGTGATAGATTCTAAACATGGAATCATCTAATTTGTGGCCAACAAACTATAAGCATTAAACACAAGAAAATATTAATAAACTGAATTAAAATTTCATAATATTTAATAGGCAATCAAACACATAGGTTCAAGTTTAGGCTACACCATCCTCTAGAATAACAGAATTAGCTCAAGACCAAATAAAAATACAATGAAAACATGCTCAAAAACATATTGGACATCATTAGAGTTTGAAGAAAGAAACTAGAAGATAAAACCCGAATCGAATCCTTTCGTCTTCGGATGTCACCGTCTTCGTCTCCTGTTGTCGCTCTTCAATTCCATCATTGGATCTCTCTAAAGTATATGTTTAAAGCTCTATTCTTATGTCTAATTCTCTTCTTTAGGGTTTTGGACGCACTTATTTATTTATAGGGAAGTCTTGGGGTCATTCTGCTTGGAGAAAATGGATTTCCTAGTCTAAAAATAGTTTGGGGTGTCGCGACTCCAGAAGTGACATAGCGACACTAGCTTCTCTTGACAAACATACATTTTCTTCATGCCTGATGGCGTTGCTGAAGGAACCACTTTCCTTGCGCATCGGAAACGCGTTAGGCACACGGATCGGACTTGAAAAAATTTATGCCATTCCTTTTGAGTGGTCGAATGCAACCAGTACCACCACTGAAATTTTACTTCTGTTTTAGATAAAATTACAACCCCGAAACAGCCCCGGAATAGTCCCCGAACAGCCCAGAACATTCGCATAAAAACTGAACTGTTTTGGACCCGATTCTCGCCCAGTGCACTGTTGAAGCAACCCCTGAAATGCTTGGAAAGTGGCTGTGTTTCAGTTCTGATTTTTCACTTGAAAACAACCCCAAAACACCACTATATGTTCCCCAAAAATTCTGGATTAAAACGAAACCAAAACGAGTTCTGTTTTACCAAATAAGGGGTGGTAGTAAGCAAAAAATAAGCCTCACTGTCGAGTACCAAACAAGAAAAAAGATGAAGATGATTATTTGTTTGACATCACAAAGTCTTCCAAGCTATATCTCATTACCAACAGAAACTAGTGTGGGCTAGACTCACAATATTAAATCCCTAAACGTTTTAGAGATGGAATCACGCTTGTATTTTTATTTTGTTTACTTCTTGTTCTTTATTTTTTGTTTATCTCAACTTTTGAGCGAGAATGAAAAAGAAGAAGATGGAGGCTAGGGTTTGCAAAAGAGATTATTCCAAAAAAAAAAACCAATTTTCTTTTATACTTAGGGTTATTTATTTCCAAAACAAACAAACCCGAAACCCCTTCACCCTAGGTAATTTTCGCCAAGCATGGTTTAATTTCAAAATTTTTGTAACAACATATTTACTTTCCATAAAGACAAAATATGTTACAAAAATAAAAAGTTAACACATTATTAAAAGGTGTAACTTCCAAAATAAACCCAAGGGTTTCCAAAACCCAAAAATTAGAAATTTCAATTTTAGCCTTATTAAATTATATCATATATAATTTAATATTTTGTATTTAGTAATTATCATATAATTATTAAAACCATATATTAACTTTTAATATATAGTTTCAAGTGTGACAAAATAATATTATTAATCATATTAATAATATTATACATATGTGAGTATATAATTAGACTATCCAATTATACTAAATCTGCTACGGTATATTGAGCTAGCACGGGGAACAAATGGACCTACGGTTCCGAGCTCCAATAATCTCGAAAGATTAATTAAGGTCTTAATTAAATATTCTGAATTATTTACTTCGGGTTATTCCACTAAAAATCTGAAGCTGCACTCTCATTGCCGCAGATAGTATATTAAGCCGAACCAAGTCAGTATCCATCGATATAGTCACTACATATAGATTAACCTTTCACGAGTATCTCATAATTAGAGCCGAGTCATAATATCTGTTATACCCCTCTAATTATTTTTACCTTAAGTACCATTGATTCTCTAATGATCGATTTATTCATAACCATTATGAATTTTAATCTTTCTATTCGTAATAGAAAGACTTGAGCGCTCTAACCGTTCAAGTACTGAATCAACCCTTAAGGAAGATACTCCTCTACTTCTCACAAGAAGGAGTGAACTTCATGTCTATGTAAACGTCCCCATCTACACACCAGACCATGCCCCCAAAGTACGTAACTATTGGTCGGGACTGTTACACCAACCTCACCTTTGTAAATCAAAGGACATCGCATGTTATGCAGGAGTTCGTAGTACATTCAGGATTAAGATCAATCCATATATGACCATCTAGTAGATCGGAAGGAATTTCTTTATCTAACGGATATTATAAGAAAGTCATTTCTATCTAGGTCCAGTCCAAAATGATCACATCATACAAGGTGCCTCCATTCTCATTTCTCCACATAGACGATCCCGGATCAAGGTCACCATACAATTATAGAATGGACCGCAGCTATAGATAAACCACAAACAAAGTACCCGCTTTGAAGGTACATGTGTAATCTAGGGTAATCAAGATAATTTACAATATGTGAAATTTAAACAAACACTTTGATAAATGAATAATGCATTATTTTATTTCATAACATATAAAACCGTTTACATTACATGAAGCTCTAGGGCATATATCCCAAAAATATCCCACTTGCACTAGAGAAAATGGGATATGTCACGTAATCCTAGACCATCTAGGTGACCTTCAAATACTTTAGCCGATAAGGTCTTTGTAAATGGATTAGCCAGGTTCTCTACGGATGTAATCTTTGTAATAGAAACGTCTCCTCTCTGCACTATCTCCCTGATGAGATGATATTTCCTCTCTATATGTTTTCCCCTATTGTGGCTTCTTGGTTCTTTTGAATTTGCCACTGCACCATTATTATCGCAATAAAGTGTGAGTGGTTTATCCATGTTTGGAACAACTTCTAAATCTCCTAAGAATTTACAGAGCCAGACTGCTTCCTTAGCTGCTTCACAAGTTGGTACATATTCAGCTTCCATGGTGGAGTCAGCAATGCAAGATTGTTTTATACTCCGCCATATTATAGCCCCACCACCTAGGGTAAACACTGATCCAGATGTTTATTTCCTAGAATCGATATCTGTCTAAAAATCAGAGTCTGTATATCCCCTTAGGATCATATCCTCACCGGAATATACAAGCATATAATCTCTCATTCTCTTAAGCTACTTGAGAATGTGTTTCACAGCCACCCAATGATCCAATCCTGGGTTAGACTGAAACCTACTGACTATTACTAATGCAAAATAGATGTCTGGTCTCGTGCATAACACAGCATACATGAGACTACCAACTGCTGAGGCATATGAGATATGTCTCATTTCCTCAACATCTTAAGGTGTCTTAGAATACTGTTCCTTTGACAAGTGAATTCCATGTCGATAAGGAAAATTGCCTTTCTTGGAATTCTGCATCCCAAATCGCACAAGGATCTTGTCGATATAGGATGTCTGAGACATAGCTAACAATTGTTTCTTGCGATCCCAAAGTATCTGAATCCCAATAGCATAATTGGCCTATCCCAAATCTTTCATTTGGAATTGGTTAGCTAGCTAGGTTTTCATGTCCGATAATATCTTTACATCATTCCCAATGAGTAAAATATCATCGACGTATAAACCAAGAAAAACCATTTTCCCGTCAATGACACGCTTATATACACAAGGCTCATCAACATTTTGCTCAAAGTCATAAGACTTGATCGTGGTATCAAATCTTATATTCCAAGATCGCGATGCCTACTTGAGTCCATAAATGGACCTTTGCAGCTTGCAAACCTTTTTCTCTTGACCTTGGGTTATAAACCCTTCTGGTTGTTCCATATAGATACTCTCATTAAGATTTCCATTCAAGAATGCAGTCTTGACGTCCATTTGCCAATTCTCATAGTCATAATATGTTGCAATGGACAAAAGAATACGAATGGATTTGAGCATGGCTACTGGCGAGAAAGTTTCATCATAGTCAACTCCTTCTTTCTGCGTATAATCCTTGGCCACTAGCCTAGCCTTGAAGGTATGTACCTTCCCATCTGCACCCATATTTCTCTTGTATATCCACTTGCAACCTATGGGTTTCACCCCATCGGGTTGGTCTAAAAGTTCTCAGACTGAGTTGGAGTACATAGACTTCATCTCTAGGTTTATGGCTTTGAGTCATTCCTCTTTATCAGAATCATCCATTGCACTAAGATAGGTCAATGGATCATTTATACCATCACTGGATGCAACAACTTATGCCTATCCAACTTCTAGATAGCGATCAGGTTGTCGTACAACCCTCCCACTATGTCTAGGTGGCAGATCATTGGTTGTTTGACTACTGGTTCACTCTGTTTGTTGGGTTGAATACATGAAGACGCACCTAACATATAGTCATTGTCCATTGCAACTCCCTTCTCTACAATGTCTATCATGCGACATTTTTCAGTTCATCTTTCTGCACATCAATGATCGCTCTGCCTATTGTGAAGAAAGGTCTCCTAATGATGATTGGGACATCATGATCCTCTTCTATATCAAGAACAAGAAAGTCAGCAGGGAAATAGAACTTACCCACCTTGACCAACACGTCCTCTACCATTCCTCGTGGGTAGGTGAGGGATCTATCTGCTAGTGGTTGGCTTCACCTCTCCTAGGCCCAATTGTTTGTAGATGTATAAGGGCATGATATTGATTCTCGCACCTGAATCGCATAGCGTCTTACCAAAGTCTCAATTTCTAATAGTGCACGGTATGGTAATGTTGTCAGGATCCTTAAACTTTGGAAGAAGCTTCTTTTGTATAATGGCACTACACTTCTCTGTGTGTGCTACTGTGGGAACACACAGCTACCTGGGCGACGCTTTTCAGTCCTAGGCTCGCAGCCTAGTTGGGAGTACGGAGTAGCCACGGGGGACTAAACCGGAGAGTAATGGAGTCGCCACCCGGTGTGAACCGGGAAAATGAGATTTAAGGCCGCACTCACCCCTCGCAAGGGAAAACCTCAAACCGTTGGGTTCGGAATGGTCCCTTACTTATGTCACTTGTAATAAAGGATTTATGTAATAATTTAACCAGGATTAAATAACATTAATTTCCAAAAATATAATGCTTGAGTACTATCTCATGAACCTATTAACCAAATAACATGCTAACAGCCTAATCATGCTTGAATACAATCCCAAGAACACATAGAATTGATAAATGCAGGAATACAAATAATACGGTTGGCTATATAACACAAAAAGATCAACCAAGAGGCAATTATGCATGAATATGATAAGACAGACTCAGTTCAGTGTGTGCGCGTTCGTGTAGCGTTCGTAAACGCATTCGAACGGTAAACAGAAGGTTCGCGTTCGTATGGCGTTTGATAACGCGTTCGAACGCAAATGAAACAGAATGCTCGCGTTCGTATGGCGTTTGATAACACGTTCGAACAGAAATGAAACAGAATGCTCGCGTTCGTGTGGCGTTCGTGAACGCGTTCGAACAGAAATAAGACCTGATGCATGACAAGGCAAAATACATGCGCGTTCGAGTTGCGTTCGTAAACACGTTCGAACGGGAACAGACCTTTTAAGTCGTCTCTCGGACTCGTGTTTCACGAAGATCGGAAGTGGTAAAGCTCCGTAACTCTTCCGGTTCACTGGTTCACTGCTCTCGTTCGTTGTCTTACTGTTTTGGGTCGTCGTCCTCCGTCTTTTGCTGCTGTTTTGACTCCGATTCGCTGCCGCTGCTACTGTTTTGCTGCTGTATTTTAGTTACTGTTTTTGGGATGCTTTGGCTACTGTTTTGGGTGTGATTTTCGGTGATGTTATGGTGTGGTTCGGGGGCTGTTTTATGTGTGTGTTTATGGCTGCTGTATGGGCTGTTTTAGGAGGTGTAGGGGCTGTTGTTTTCGGTTGTGGAGTGGGGGAGATGAAGGGGATTATTTCTGTTTTTCTTCTTGTTATTGCCGTGAGTTGTGTGTATCTTATCTGTATGAGCTAGCTAGGGTTGAAAAGGTTGGTGAATGGTTCCTTTTATAGGCAAAGGGTTAGGCTTGACAAGGAAAGGGATTTGATTTGGTGTTGGATAAGGGAAGTCAAAGATTGAGGGGGGACAAATCTTGGCTAGATAGGGAAGGTTGAATATTTAGTTTATGTTGATTAGGCATACAATATTTTAAGTTTGGGAATAATATATTGGTTGATTGATTTTAACTTGGTATGATTATATTTGATTGGTTTAGATTAGGTATGATATGGTATATGATTTTTAGATTTGTTTTGATTTCACCATGTGTTAAATATTTGTTTTAAGTGGGCTTGGGCGTGTGGGCTAAGGCTTGGGCGAATTGGGCTTGATGTGAGGCTAGCAGCAAAACCAGAATTACCAACACCGTTCGAACGCCTCCTCGAACGTGGCACGAACGTCCGCAATCTGCCTGACGTTCGAACGAAGTAACGAACGCAGCACCAACGAAGACAGTGAACTTGTTTATTCTGAATTCCTCCTTCCGATGTCGGTTTTCCGTGACCTCCGTGACTTAAAAGGTAGTGTCTCCAAAATGAGACTCATCATAGGGACTTATGTGTAAAAATGCAGTGCCTACAGTCGCCCCCACTTTGATGGGACTTGTGTAATGTGCAACAGTGACAATCCTATCAAAGTTATGCAATGCATTTTCACTTACCTGGCTCGCCAACTGCCACTTGACTCTCCACGTGTTGAGCTGATTTAGGTGGTGAGGTGCTGCGACCCTTGGTTCATTCCCGAACCGTGTTGTGATGTGGTCCATTCCCGAACCGTTGCCGTAAGGTGGTCCATTCCCCAACCGTTACTGTGAGTTGGTCCATTCCCGAGCCGTTACTGTGAGGTGTTCATTCCCGAACTGTTATCATGAGGTGGTCCATTCCCGAACCGTTACTGTGAGGTGTCCATTCCCGAACTGTTACTGTAAGTTGGTCCATTCCCAAACCGTTACTGTACGGTGGTCCATTCCCGAACCGTGACTGTAAGGTGGTTCATTCCTGAACCGTTCTTCCATTCTTGGAGTGCCATTCTCGGCCTGTTCATTCTTGAACTGTGTTCCATTCTTGGATTGCCATTCTCGGCTTGTTCATTCTTGAACTGTCCATTCCCGGACTATACCTCCATTCTCGAAGTGTGTTTCCATTCTTGGAGTGTGTTTCCATTTTTGGAGTGCCATTCCCGGCTTGTTCATTCTCGAACTGTGTTTCCATTCTTGGATTGCCATTCCCGGCTTGTTCATTCTCGAACTGTCCATTCCCGGACTATATCTCCATTCTCGGGGTGTCATCTCCGACTTGTTCATTCTTGAACTCTGCTCCATTCTTGGATTGCCATTCTCGGCTTGTTCATTTTTGAACTATCCATTCCCGGACTATATCTCCATTCTCGGAGTGCCATTCTCGACAGAACTGATCCGATGTAATGTGGACCTCCCCCCCCCCCCAGAATGCCATACCCGGCAATGCTGATACTGAAGTGATATGGGCCTCGCCCCCAGAATGCCATACCCGGCAAGACTGATACTGATGCTAATACGGGCCTCGCCCCAAACTGATGTTGTTGTGGGCCTTGCCCTAAACTGATGCTGATGTGGGCCTCGGCCCTAAATGCTACTGATGATATGGGCCTCGCCCATGTGATTCGTTCCTGAAGATTGCTGACATTGTACTGTTACTGCTTCTGGTGGGCTTGCATTCGGCGCTTTCTTTTTTCTCCTTTGAAACCTGTTATTACAAAACATAACAAACACAAAAAGGATGCAAATATGTTACGTGTATGCATGCATGCATGATTGGGTTTCCTATCCCGTTGGGCTAGGTCTTCCTTCAATTCTCTTGATGACTGCTTAGCTTTCTCTTCCTCAGACAAGCTACTTCTTCAATCTGTCTACGTTGATCGGCTCGGCGAACTAATTCCCTTCCAAGTCTGATATTTTTACTGGCACTATTTCCCAATTTCCGAATGTCTATCTTATCTTTTATGTTTGCTTATTTCGAAGGTTCCCCGTGTTCATCACTGGATCCCGTAGTACTAAGGTTGAATACTTTTCTCAAATATACTCATATTGCAGGAGAGTTTCAGCAAAATGAACGTCTTTATTATTATTGAGGAAAAGAGTTCGAAAAAGTAACAAAATCAATGCCATTTAAAAAACTGGATCAAATAGACTAGGAAGAACATCTCCATCATCCGCAGCACTGCCTTCTTCCTCGGCCTATGGTTCTTCAATGCCATCCATGTAAGAAGCTTGGTGGTTGATGGTTTCTTTTCATGGGTTGGGTATTTTATGGGAATCTATGAGATCTTGAATTTCATGCCTGAGGCGGGTGCAGTTGTCGGTGTCATGGCCATGTAGCTGATGGAAGTGACAATAAAGGTTCACATTTATGTGTGGTGGTGAGGGGTGTGGAAGTGGCTTGCCTTCTAAGGGTTTCAAGATTCCTTGTCCCTGTAACTTTTCAAATACCTTCGACGAAGGCCTACCAAGGTTGGAGAATTGCCGGTTCCTGATGGCAGCGACTTCGGCAGTAGCGGGCTTAGTCTCAGAATACCCCCCAAAAGTCCGCCTATTCTGGCCTTAGGACTTTCTGTTTTCAGCCTCCTCTTCCTCAATATCCATGACAGTTTCCCTCAACTGTCAAAAATCAGAAATCATCGAAGTCATCCTCATCGGCTTACTATAAATAGAGGGCTTGGTGCCCTTGATGATCATTTTGATTTGGTCCTTCTCAGAGGGCCGAGTCTGCATTTTCAGAAGCTGGCTTCTCCAGCGGTCTACATACTCCTTGAAGCTTTCTTCCGGCTTCTGCTTAGTGTTCTCCAAATCACGGAGTGACAAGTCAATTTCTAAGTCTGTAACATACTGCTTCAGAAAAGCATCAGCTAGTTCCTTCCAATCTTCCTTAACCTTCTTCTCAAGGCTATGATACCAAACCACAGGTGCTCCCTCGAGTGACATCCCAAACATCTTTTGGACTTGGCGTTGTGATAGGCCCATTAAACTCATGACTGAGACATATTGCTGCAGATGGACTCTCGGGTCTCCATTCCCATTAAACTTGGCCATGTCGGGCAATTTAAACTGAGCTGGCAGCTGTTCTCCGAACGTCATTGCCTCATAATCTAACAAATCCTCATTCTTACCCCTCATTTTGCGGGTAACTGTTTCAACCTGATCCCGAAGCTTTTGTAACTCTGCCTGAGACCCAGATACTTTGCCTGCTGCATACTCTGCCATATCATCATCAAAAGCGGGGGTATCATCCCCCAACCCATTCGAAGGCTCATCACGCCTCACATTCTCAGAATTTCCCCCGGCACGGGGCACAGCCATATTTGTCATGGCAGTAGTCAAGGCTTGCAACTATTCAGTAATCTTGGCGAAGCCATTTTCCAACAGATCTATCCGGGATACCTCAATATCTGATTCACTCATGTCTGTTCTCAGTATTTTGGTGAGTCTTCCCTCTTTTCTAACCCAACGGGAATCTATGATGGCTTTCAGAACACAAGGGTTAACATGATGTATGTATGCATGGGGTGCATGAGATGCATGTAACATATATAACATACTAAATCAACTAAAATTCTAAAACAAATCGGCCCGTTATCATTTTAGAATCTTCCAGGCTAATCGTCATAGGAGTGAACCCATCCCAGTTTAAATGGCCCAATGAGTTCACATCTCATGACAAAGTGCCCGACTAAACCCAAATGATAACGTTCCGAACACAATCACAAAGTGGCCCATCAATCACTTAGAAGCCTTTGGCCCAATAGTCATGGAATACGTTCTTGTCCAAGTTTAAATGGCCCAACAAGCCCATATCCCATGACAAATGGTTCAAATGGGTTCAAACGACGATGTTCCCAAACACAAGCATAGAAGAAAGATGATGCAAACATGACATAATAATTTCTACAATAATGGCCTATCAACATTTCAGAAGCTTTTGGCCTAATAGTCATAAGGTGCGAACTTGCCCCAGTTTAAATGGCCCAGCAAGCCCGCATTTCTGACAATAGTCCAACTACATCCAAATGGGGATGATCCACAAGCACATACTCAAGTAAATAATTGTTACTTTAGCCAACCCGGTCTATGGGTGGGTTAGCAAGAGTATAGACAAAGGCTCTCACCGGCGAAGGATGGCCCACAACTAGGTCTCCCCACTCAAGGGTTCGAGCAACCAAGTGAGCGCACCCCTTTTTATACACTAAGGTACGTGCCAATGAGCTATGGTGTGTGACGGACTGTCAAATGCATTTCCCGTTGTAGATTCCCCAGAGAGAAGGTGGAGCGAGGCTCACTTAAATACCCAAGCCTCTTAGGCTCTTATCGCTTGTTGTCAGGAATAAACAACGAGTCCTCCAAATTAGTCCATCACAAAAGGCTACGAGTAGATGGCTATCTAGGTGCCTTCACAGCTTTTCCTTCTAGAAAGGTAGTGAGTGAAGGAAGACACCAAACCATTACCTAGCCTTAAAGTGCCTTTGATTAAACCCTCACTTTATCCACTATAGACACGGTCAATTAAAACATAAATCCAAACATTACAAGACAATATTTCGAGGCCGATTCTCTATCCCCAGTGGAGTCGCCAGATTATGGGAACACACAGCTACCTGGGCGAAGTTTTTCTATCCTAGGCTCGTGGCCTAGTTGGGAGTACGGAGTAGCCACATGGGACTAAACCGGAGAGTAATGGAGTCGCCACCCGGTGTGAACCGGGAAAATGAGATTTAAGGCCGCACTCACCCCTCGCAAGGGAAAACCTCAAACCGTTGGGTTCGGAATGGTCCCTTACTTATGTCACTTGTAATAAAAGGATTTATGTAATAATTTAACCAAGCTTAAATAACATTTATTTCCAAAAATATCATGCTTGAGTACTATCTCATGAACCTATTAACCAAATAACATGCTAACAGCCTAATCATGCTTGAATACAATCCCAAGAACACATAGAATGGATAAATGCAGGAATACAAATAATACGGTTGGCTATATAACACAAGAAATATCAACCAAGAGGCAATTATGCATGAATATGATAAGACAGACTCAGTTCAGTGCGTGCGCGTTCGTGTAGCGTTCGTAAACGCGTTCGAACAGTAAACAGAAGGTTCGCGTCCGTATGGCGTTTGATAACGCGTTCGAACGGAAATGAAACAGAATGCTCGCGTTCATATGGCGTTTGATAATGCGTTCGAACAGAAATGAAACAGAATGCGTTCGTGTGGCGTTCGTGAACGCGTTCGAACAGAAATAAGACCTGATGCATGACAAGGAAAAATACATGTGCGTTCGAGTTGCGTTCGTAAATGCGTTCGAACGAGAACATACCTTTTAAGTCGTCTCTCGGACTCGCGTTTCACGAAGATCGGAAGGGGTAAAGCTCCGCAACTCTTCCGGTTCACTGGTTCACTGCTCTTGTTCGTTGTCCTACTATTTTGGGTCGTCGTCCTCCGTCTTTTGCTGCTGTTTTGACTCCGATTCGCTGCCGCTGCTACTGTTTTGCTGCTGTATTTTAGTTACTATTTTTGGGATGCTTTGGCTACTGTTTTGGGTGTGATTTTTGGTGATGTTATGGTGTGGTTCGGGGGCTGTTTTATGTGTGTGTTTAGGGCTGTTTTAGGAGGTGTAGGGGCTGCTGTTTTCGGTTGTGGAGTGGGGGAGATGAAGGGGATTATTTCTGTTTTTCTTCTTGTTATTGCCGTGAGTTGTGTGTATCTTATCTGTATGAGCTAGCTAGGGTTGAGAAGGTTGGTGAATGGTTCTTTTTATAGGCAAAGGGTTAGGCTTGACAATGAAAGGGATTTGATTTGGTGTTGGATAAGGGACGTCAAAGATTGAGGGGGGACAAATCTTGGCTAGATAGGGAAGGTTGAATATTTAGTTTATGTTGATTAGGCATACAATATTTTAAGTTTGGGAATAATATATTGGTTGATTGATTTTAACTTGGTATGATTATATTTGATTGGTTTAGATTAGGTATGATATGGTATGTGATTTTTAGATTTGTTTTGATTTCACCATGTGTTAAATATGTGTTTTAAGTGGGCTTGGGCGTGTGGGCCAAGGCTTGGGCGAATTGGGCTTGATGTGAGGCTAGCAGCAAAACCAGAATTACCGACACCGTTCGAACGCCTCCTCGAACGTGGCACGAACGTCCACAATCTGCCTGACGTTCGAACGAAGTAACGAACGCAGCACCAACGAAGACAGTGAACTTGTTTATTCTGAATTCCCCCTTCCGATGTCCGTTTTCCGTGACCTCCGTGACTTAAAAGGTAGTGTCTCCAAAATGAGACTCATCATAGGGACTTATGTGTAAAAATACAGTGCCTACAGCTACTATTTCAAAATCAGCCAGCTTCCTCTCATCATCTCTTCATAAACTTCACATAGTTAGGCATTTATTCTAATGCATCTGCGAATGGGAAGTTGATATGGATCTTTTTAAAAATGTCAAGAAATTTTCGAATTTGAGCATCCAATTTCTTCTTTTGAAAGCGTTGAGGGTATGGCAAATGTGTCTTCGGGATGAGTTTGTTTATACGTAGAAGTTGTTGCATTGTTCTCTTCTTTTGTTATTGTTTCCTCCTGAAATGTCTTCTCTTTGTCTTGACTGCCTTGGTCCTTTGGGGTATCTCTAATCTCTTTCTCAATCCTGAGGGTAATGATATGGCACTATTCCTTAAGGTTGACCTCGGTATTGCTAGGAAATATCCCTTTCTGTTGATTAGCCATGGAAGAAGCAAGTTGACCTATTTTCACTTCTAAAGACTTCATTGTCCTCTCTGTTTTCAACTGTCATTGCTTCTTTATCAACCCTTCTTTCTTTACTTATTTTTCTCGTTGTTCTATTTCAGGATCAAACAAAAGTAATTCGAGACTGGTGGATCTTCGCATTCACTAAAGCACAAAAATAAAAATAAAAAAAGTAATAAAATAAAAAAATCTAAATTAAAGTTAAGGTTACTTGGTAATAGTATTAATGTGAATCAGATGAAATAACCCCCCGTTAACGATACCAAAAACTTGTTGTAAAATTATCGTACCGCAAGTATACGGTGTCAAGTTTTAGTAAGGATAAGTAAGAGTGTTGAACCCACATGGATTGAAATCAAATTTACACTAAGTACTATAATTACTAAACTTAACTTTATTTAGAAAGTAATTTAAATTAAAGTAGATTAAAATTAAAAACTAAATAAGCGAAAAGTCAAAACGTCAAAATAAGATAAATTATAGAGTCTGATTTCACCTGACTATCCCCTATGTATTTGTTATGCCAATCAATTATTACTCAATTTCATAGTTTATAAGCCAAGAATCCTAAATTATTTTACTCCCTCTCCTGAGTGTCGAGTGAAAATATTATTAATTACCAACCTTGATATTTGTATAAAAATCTAGTAATTAACAATTCATTTTGCTCTGAAATTCTTTGTTAATGACTTCAAAGGAAATATAGGCCCTCCCGAGTGATAGATTCTAAACATGGAATCATCTAATTTGTGGCCAACAAACCAGAAGCACTGAACAAAAGAAAACATAAATAAACTGAATTTAAACTTCATAATAGTTAATTGACAATCAAACACATAGGTTCAAGCATAAACTACATCATCCTCTAGAATAATAAAAATAGTTCATAACCAAATAAAAGAACAATGAAAACAGGGTCAAGAATATGTTGGACATCATTAGAGTTTGAAGAAAGAAACTAGAAGATAAAACCCAATCAAATCTATTCATCTATGGACGTCACCATCTTCATCTCATCTTGTTGCTCTTCAATTCCTGACCGGTGCAAACACACGCGTATGACGCAAGCGCACGTATCGTTCAAGTAGTATAAAAATATCGATCCCACGAGGACTTAATTCCTAATGTTGTTATTAATTATTGAATCTATTTATTTACAGATATCTAATTATAGGGAGAAGGGAATTGATTGCTTTGATTGGTTGAATGTGGAATTGCTTAATAAAAATAAAATAAACAAAATAAAATACTAAGGAAAATAAATAAACAGACTCAAAAGATATAGGGTCGTGACTCCACACAATACTGTTAAAAGGATGAATTGATTCTCTTATTTATGTGTACTAATTCAGTTTGCTAACCTGGAACACGAAAATATGCAAAAGCCTCTTCCGATGGTCAACGCAAATACCCAGTATAACCCAATTGAACCATATGTCTATGTCAACCACATTACCTGGATTCATTAAGTTTAAGTTCCAATTATGGCTACCCCCGCCCGACAGGTATATTCCTATCCTGTAAGGAAATCTATTAAAAGGGTTATTTATCCTCAAGGAAAGGCTGAAACCTAAAATCCCTATGTCTAGTTCATTTTAGATTTACCCCATCAATCTTATTAATTGCCAGTTAACAAGACGCATTAAGCTTAAGACTCAATAAACAAACTAAAGAACTACCCATAAAAAGAAAATCAATTATTAAGTGTGTGTATTGTGTTTCATCACTTCCCTAGAATAAAAATAAAATACTGGGGGTTGAGGATCCACTTTTACTATTTATAATTTAGATATCTCCTTAATATAATACAGAAATTAAACATGATATTACCGACCAGCCATAAAGGCGGTATTCCTTATTAAGTCAAATTAAGTCCGACCAGCCATAAAGGCGGTAATAGTAATTGAACATAAACCAGCCATATAGGCGGTAATTACCTGTCACCTAAAGACCAGCCATATAGGCGGTGCCACATTATGTCAATTAAATAAAACTAGCCATTAAGACGGTAATCTTTTATATTTTGAATTATAATTTCCATATTATATTTAAGGGAGATTAATCTAAATTAAAATAATAAAAGTTTTACCTATCCCCAGCGGTAAATTAACTACTAAACATTAAAGAAATGTAGAAGAAGAGAACTACTATTATGAAAATTAAAAGACATAAATAAAAAATTATTTATATATACAAAAATAGATGCTTCCTATAAAATCAGGGAGAATTTCCCAAGGAGAGCATCAAGAAAAATGAATCTGGCGGCCTCCTTTTATAGGCATATTTTGGTTCAGCGTCGCGACGCTGAAAATGCACTAGCGTCGCGACGTTGGAACAGTCCACACGGAGTCCACGCGGGTTGACTACGCGTCTGTCGGCAGCAATAATTGAGCCACGTGTCACGCTGTGGTTGGCTGGCGATACGGTCGAATATCAGGACGACACGTGGCAGGCGCTGATAGGTGGGAATTTCGGTCCAATAGCAGCTTGACATGTGGCGGCACCTGATTCGTCAATAATTCGATCCAATGGTGATACGACACATGGCACGCGCTTGGTTTGGTCCAATCAGATGTTAACACGTGGCGGCGGGCGCACGTTAGCATAACCGTTGTGATGGTGACACGTGGCACGGCGCACGTTAGCATGATCGGCGCACGTTAGCAAGTTTTGACCAATCAGATTTCGACACGTGGCACAAGGCGCAAGTTAGCAAGTCCGGCGCATGCTGGGCGTCGCGACGCGTAAAAGACGAAAATATCCCTGTTGACGCATTTTTGTCCCAAATTGCCTCCAATGCTTTCCAAACTTTATTTATCTGCAAAATAACAACAAAACACATCAAAACGTTCATAAAACTTGAGAAACAATACAATACATTAGGCTAAATGAGTGGGAATAAGTGATGTAATTACCACTCATCACACCCTCAAACCTAACATTTTGCTAGTCCTCGAGCAAAACAGAAAATAAAATAACAAAAAGAAACGAAATTAACTAAGCCACTTTCGTAGGGATCACGATTGCATTTAGCATATGCAAAAAGCCTTTAAACCCCTAGGTGTCCCTAGTGGACGAGTTGTAGTCTCGTGAGGGTTTACAGCAACGATACCCACAAACATTTTACAAAAGTAAAAAGTTAGTTAAAACTAATGCACACATAAGCAAAAAGACAAGCGAAAAGAGAATTAAGAAGTTAGTGACTAATCAAGTGAAACTTCTACTCCAAGTTATTAGTTGTTTTGTTTCATTCTAAATTACCGAATAAGTAAATTCTCCGATTATTTTTACCATTTTCCATATACACAGCTAACAAAATATTAATCAATTCATTTTTGCCCACAACAGTCACAAGTGTAGTTGATAAGAGAGTAATATTTTTGTCCTAAAGTTCTATTAGATTTCACACCTTTTTGTAGCAATGGAATAATTTTTTTGATTTTTCTGATTTTTTCTTTGATTTTTCTGAATTTTGACTTTTTATTTATATACAATACCTTCCGTCTATGTAGCGAGCTTTGGGTCGGTGGCTCCCAAACCAGTTGGTTTTAGGGCACCAGTGTTAAGACACCCCTACAGACTTAATTACCCAGACTTCAGATATAAATATATATATTTTTTGTAGCATCTTCGATCCATGTAGCGAGCTTTGGGCCAGTGACTCCCAAACTAGTTGGTTTTAGGGCACTAGGTGTTAAAACACCCTTACAGACTTAATAAACCGGATCTTAGATACTTTATTATTTTTTTTTTTTACTCCATTACTATTTATAGATGTTTCCTCCAATTAAACTAGAGCACAGAATATTACAAATTTTTCAATTTTAGCTCATGTCTGTATGTTACTATGCATGTTGATAATATCTGCCAACTGAGCATATGAAGATTCATTTTAGTCAGTGTTAAGGAGAATTTACAAATTAAATAATTTAAAATGAAATAAACAAAAATTAACTTGTTTCAAAAATGGTTTGAAATACGTCTCAGGAGTGGAAACTCCTTACTCAGCTATCTCTTACCAATTTCACCCTTTTAGTCAAAAAAAAAAAAAACAAAAATATTTTTGTAATTTTTGAAAATTTCAATTTTTTTTATTTTTTTCGAAAAATTTTGGACTGAAAATAAAAACAACATACAAACTAAAAACAAGATACTAATCAACTAATTCCCTCCCCCAAACCTAAATGAGACATTGTCCCCAATGTCTTAAAAAGTAGAAGAAGAGTTTAGAAGGTCGTACTTGGTTAGCTGAAAATCTACAGGAATTTAAAGGTTAAGATCCAGATTAATTCTACGCCTCTTACCACGATCGTCCTCGGACCAATTTATCTTGAAATGATAGGGTCAACTTTTGGTTCATAGGCTATGAGTTGGTCAATTAGATCCGGAGCAGTTCTGGCAGTAAAGAGGAGTTCTTTCATAGGTTTTGACACGAACCCATTTCTCCGAGCATCATCAAGAAACACACAAAGAAAATCATAAAATCCATCAACGTTGAGCAGTCCAAGCGGTTTCTGGTGTATATTCAGGTTCGCCCAAGATAGTACTATAAAAATTTCCTCCAATGTACCCAAGCCATCTGGAAAAGCAATAAAAGCATCAGAATGGTTAATCATTTCCACCAGTCGTTCAGACATACCTGGCACGATCAGTTCCTCTCCATTTGATGATCCAATAAGATTTGCCTCTGCCAATGGTTTTGGAATGATTCCCAAAACATGACTGCCTCTTTCCTGTACAGCCTTTGAAACGATCCCCATTAATCCAAGATTTCCTCCGCCATATATTAAGTGCATATTCCTTGCTGCTAAGACTCGACCCAATTCCTGTGATGCTTCTATGTATTGTGGTTTAGTACCAACAGTACTACCGCAAAACACACAAATGTTTTCAACTCGTATTTTTGAAGTGGCTTCCATTTTTTTATGTATTTCTTTCTCAACTCTGGATGCCTTCAAAAGTGCAATGACGGGCTAAATTTATAGTACCTGAAAAAGGGTGAGTAATAATAGCACTAATTTCTTCCAAATGACGATTGTTAGCTAAACAACAAAAGAAATCGTGAAAAGTCAAAAAGTCTGGATCCTGTCTACGAAAATAAAGATAATTACAACAGAAAAGCAAATCAAAGCAATAATTAAGGCAACGGAATTGTGTACGCAATACGCCACTCGCGTAGTATAAATTCATTAGGATGTGTCTCAAGATTTCATTCCTTACTCAGCCATCGCAAATGAATTGTTTCTCATCTTTGATTGCCAAACACAATTCCTTTTGTCTTAAAATGCTTCGTTTATGCCTTCCCTACAAAAAACACACAAAATTAAAAACTCCACAATATGTATACACAAAATATGAAAACAGATTAAAACAAATTGCATGGGTTGCCTCCCTGCTAGCGCTAAATTTTTCGTCTTCAGCCAGACGTGACCGAAATTCATCTGTTAAGGAGGTTTCAATGTCGTTTTTGATGTCCTATTAAAGACATCCCATGTGCGTTGCTTTTGAAGGGTCTCTTCCAACGGTAAAGTGGCAAAAATAGTTTTGTCTCATTCAGTGATCGTGCCACCTTTTTACTCCTTGTTGTTCCAGTGATTCCTGCAAAGAAAGAAAGAAAATCAGGAGGTCTCGTATGGTGCTTAACTTGGAATGGGAATTCCATTCTGTCAAGCTTCTGGTTGATATCTTTGGTTTGTACTCCCCAAAACAGCGATGTTTTTCCTGAATGCTCTGGATCTTTAATAAGTTCTGTCATCTGCTCCTCCATTTGCTCTGCTTCTTGCTCCACCTTTTCTTCACATATGTATTTGAAAATTTCTGTATTCAGTTCTTCATCTGTCATCTGTGAAATACATGCTGCAAAATTATCAACCTGAGGATGTAAAGAAATGTCAGATTTTAGGTCTTCATCCTCTGATCTGGGTGAAATGATTGGCTCAGGTAGATCTTCTTCAAACATAATTGCAAAATAATCTCCATGATCTTCATTTTGAGGATACAGAATTCCATCCTCAATTTTTGATGCAGTTGGCACAAACATTTCAGCTTCATCCTCGTCAGAATCTGAATAATAGAAATCAAATCGAGACTTTGCCGGTTCGGGTTCCTGAACTGATACCTCTGGTTGTTGATACTGCTCAGCCTCCTCCTCTGTTGAAGTGTCATTATGAAATGATTGGTACTCAAAGGCTTCATCAGTGTCATCAGAAAATGGTTCTTGAGGTATGTAGCTCTGGTTTTCTATTAATTGTCTGATCTGATCTGTCATTCTTTGTATGGATTCTGCGTTACTCTGAATTTGTGCATCAATTTGAGCTCCATGTTCTTTGAACATGTGAATCAATTGATCTTCCTCGGATGGTTCTGGTTGTTGGTAAAGATCAAAGGTAGATGGTGGATAAGATGGAAAATGTGGCTCTGTGAAATGTGATGGCTCATCATACCATGAAGGATTCTGATAGTTCTGCCACCCTGAATTGTAGTTGTACTCGCAATAATCGCTTGGGTGGTTACCATTACATATGTCACATCTCCATATTGAGTTCTGTTGAGCAAATGTAGTATTACTTGGTTCTGACATCCAATGATAGTCATTGGGCTGTACAACAGGCCTCAGAAAACCGGACTGTTGCTCCCAGATTTGGGGTGTATCTTCTTGTAATGCTCGTAATCTCTCAATCTCCCAGTAGTGTTCCATTGTTCAACCACCTGAAAACAAAAGAAAGAAATAAAAATTACAAATAAAATAAAGAAAATTAGATACAAGTAAATTAAATAGTTTCAAAATTAACAACTCAAGAAATATAAGTCCCCGGCAACGGCGCCAAAAACTTGACCGGTGCAAACACACACGCGTATAACGCAAGCGCACGTATCGTTCAAGTAGTATAAAAATATCGATCACACGAGGACTTAATTCCTACTGTTGTTATTAATTATTGAATCTATTTATTTACAGATATCTAATTATAGGGAGAAGGGAATTGATTGCTTTGATTGGTTGAATGTGGAATTGCTTAATAAAAATAATAAACAAAATAAAATACTAAGGAAAATAAATAAACAGACTCAAAAGATATAGGGTCGTGACTCCACACAATACTGTTAAAAGGATGAATTGATTCTCTTATTTATGTGTACTAATTCAGTTTGCTAACCTGGAACACGAAAATATGCAAAAGCCTCTTCCGATGGTCAACGCAAATACCCAGTATAACCCAATTGAACCATATGTCTATGTCAACCACATTACCTGGATTCATTAAGTTTAAGTTCCAATTATGGCTACCCCCGCCCGACAGGTATATTCCTATCCTGTAAGGAAATCTATTAAAAGGGTTATCTATCCTCAAGGAAAGGATGAAACCTAAAATCCCTATGTCTAGTTCATTTTAGATTTACCCCATCAATCTTATTAATTGCCAGTTAACAAGACGCATTAAGCTTAAGACTCAATAAACAAACTAAAGAACTACCCATAAAAAGAAAATCAATTATTAAGTATGTGTATTGTGTTTCATCACTTCCCTAGAATAAAAATAAAATACTGGGGGTTGAGGATCCACTTTTACTATTTATAATTTAGATATCTCCCTTAATATAATACAGAAATTAAACATGATATTACCGACCAGCCATAAAGTCGGTATTCCTTATTAAGTCAAATTAAGTCCGACCAGCCATAAAGGCGGTAATAGTAATTGAACATAAACCAGCCATATAGGCGGTAATTACCTGTCACCTAAAAACCAGCCATATAAGCGGTAATTTCCATATTATATTTAAGGGAGATTAATCTAAATTAAAATAATAAAAGCTTCACCTTATCCCCAGCGGTAAATTAACTACTAAACATTAAAGAAAGGTAGAAGAAGAGAACTACTATTACTGAAAATTAAAAGACATAAATTAAAAATTATTTATATATACAAAAATAGATGCTTCCTATAAAATCAGGGAGAATTTCCCAAGGAGCGCATCAAGAAAAATGAATCTGGCGGCCTCCTTTTATAGGCATATTTTGGTCCAGCGTCGCAACGCTGAAAATGCACTAGCTTCGGGACGTTGGAAACAGTCCACGCGGAGTCCACGCGGGTTGACCACGCGTCTGTCGGCAGCAATAATTGAGCCACGTTTCACGCTGTGGTTGGCTGGCGATACGGTCGAATATCAGGACGACACGTGGCAGGCGCTGACAGGTGGGAATTTTGGTCCAATAGCAGCTTGACACGTGGCGGCACCTGATTCGTCAATAATTCGGTCCATTGGTGAGACGACACGTGGCACGCGCTTGGTTTGGTCCAATCAGATGTTAACACGTGGCGGCGGGCGCACGTTAGCATAACCGTTGTGATGGTAACACGTGGCACGGCGCACATTAGCATGATCGGTGCACGTTAGCAAGTTTTGACCAATCAGATTTCGACACGTGGCAAAAAGCGCAAGTTAGCAAGTCCGGCGCATGCTGGGCGTCGCGACGCGTAAAAGACGAAAATATCCATGTTGACGCATTTTTGTCCCAAATTGCCTCCAATGTTTTCCAAACTTTATTTATCTGCAAAATAACAACAAAACACTTCAAAACGTTCATAAAACTCGAGAAACAATACAATACATTAGGCTAAATGAGTGGGAATAAGTGATGTAATTACCACTCATCAATTCCCTCATTGGATCTCTCTAAATTATGTGTTTATAGTTCTATTCTTCTGTCTAATTCTCCTCTTTAGAGTTTTGGACGTATTTATTTATTTATAGGGAAGTCTTAAAGTCCTTATGCCTATAGAAAATGGATTTCTTAGTCTTAAAATCGTCTAGGGCGTCGCGACTCCAGAAGTGGGGTGGCGACACCAGCTTCTCAAGACAAACATATGTTTTCTGCATGCATACTGGCGTCATGACGCCACACCAGCTTCTCTACCAGGATGAGTATTTTTGTGTATTTAGTCTTTCTTGCATGCTTCTTTTGCATCTTTAAGCTTCCAAAATACGTCCATCTACCCCAAGATCCATGTTCTAATGCTTCATATCAATAAAACATAAAAAAAAAAAAAAAAAAAAACTACGAAACACATAAAATGACACGAAACCTAAGAAAATAATAAGTTAAGAATGTATGAATAAGTGGGTATAAATCACACTTATCAATCACATCAGCTACTCCTAATTTATTTTCATGTCAAATTTGCTGGTCAATATTTTCTTGGTAGACTGAATCATCTCATGATTGCTACCAATTATCAACATATCATCTACGTAGAGACACACAATAACATATCTTTTTTTAGTTGATTTAGTGTATACACACTTATCACACTCATTGATTTTAAATCTGTTTGACAATATTTCTTTGTCAAATTTCTCATGCCATTATTTAGGTGTTTGTTTTAATATATATAAGGATTTTACAAGTTTGCACACTTTGTGTTTATGTCCACGGATATTGAAACTTTCTGGTTGTTACATGTAAATCTCTTCATCAAATTCACCATTTAAGAATGTCGTCTTTACATCCATTTGATGTATTTCAAGACCAAATATAGATGCTATGGTTATAAGCATTCTTATTGAAGTGATACGGGTCATTGGTGAATAGGTATCAAAGTAATCAAGGCATTTTTTTGTCTATACCCTTTTATAACAAGTATCACATTGCACTTATCTATTGATTCATCCAGTTTCATCTTTCGTTTTAAAATCCATTTGTAGCCCAGCGGCTTACAACCTGAAGGAAGATCAACCAACTCCCAAGTATGATTATGAATGACAGAATCAATCTCACTATTGATAGTGTCTTTCCATAAAGGTGTCTCCGAAGAAGACATCACTTCTTTATAACTTTGAGGCTCATTTTCTAACAGGTATGTCAGAAAATCAGGTCCAAATAACTTAGACGTTCTTTCTCTTTTGTTATGTATAGTTTCATTTTCCTCAATATTTTCATGTTGATTTGATTCTTGGTTAACTTGATCACTTCTTGTAGCAGTATCAATGGTTCTTTTAAGAGGCTGTGTTCTTTATTTTTCTTTACATGGAAATGTCTCTTCAGAGAATGTCACATTGACTCCGTTATTTATTTTTCTTTACAAGGAAATGTCTCTTCAAATAATATCGCATTTCTTGATTCAATTATCATATTTGGATTGACGTCAGAAATTTTAGATTTATGTACTAAGAATCAATAAGAGTTATTGTTATGAGAATATCCAATAAATATACAGTCAATAGTCTTTTGTCATATTCTCACCTTCTTAGGTTTATGAACCATCACTTTGGCAAAACATCCCCACACTTTTAGATATTTGTAGGAATGTGTGTGATCTTTCCATAATTTATATGGTGTTTTGTCCAATCTTTTGTGAGGTAACTTATTCAGAATTTAGTTGGCGGAAAGTAAGACTTCCTCTCACAAGTTCAGGGATAAACCAGAGCTTGTCAACATGACATACATATAGTGACTCAATAATATAAGCAGAAGATGTAGCTTTATTACTATTAGCACTATGTCGATTGACAGTCATTACATTGAACTTGAAAAGGCCATCAATGGGGTATCATTTCACTACATAGACATAATTTTTTGTCAGTACAAACTTGTCAGAAATAAATACAAGCTTAAAGTCATTCTTGCTAAGGAATGAACCTGAAACCAAGTCTTTCGAACATCAGAAACATGCCAAAACATTCTTCGATGTAAGCTCATTCCTGAATGTCATCTTCAGAACCATTGTGCATTGTCCAACCACTCAGAATGTAGACGATTTTCCCATCGCCACCATTGACCTTCTGATAAGAGGAAAATATTTTGTTATCAGCATAAATATGACGAGTAGCCCTCGTGTGTACCCACCATTCTCTCGGATTCCCAACCAAGTTGGATATAGTTACAATTACTGATAGGTTCAACTCTGAGATCTCATCAGTTCTTCAGTGACATATGCCTCATTTTTCTTTTTCTCGCCTTTATCATAAGACTTCTTATTTCTGAAGTCCTTTTCCATGTGACCATTTTTTCCACAGACGTAGCACTTCCCCTTGAACTTCTTATTTGCTTGGGAAGAATCAGCTCCACTGTTCTTTTTATTTTCACTACCATTTCCACCCTCGCGATGTTGGCATTAGACTTCATAGTCTTGTAGCTAGACTTCTTGGACATCCTGTTGTCGTCTTTGATTCATAACTGAACTCATAGGTCTTTAAGACTCATCTACTTCTTCTTGTGTTTCAGATAACTCATGAAGTCCTTGCATGATGGTGGCAATTTCTCAATAATTATTGCAACTTGAAAAGTCTCACAAAGTTTCATTCTCTCATCTAATATTTCATGAATAATCAAAAGAAGTTCACTCAACTGAGACATAACTGTCAATAAATCTACCATTTTATAGTCCCTGAACCTACCCACGATAAAATTCTTCTGTTCGGCATCCTCTGTTTTGTACTTCTTCTCAAAAGATTCTCATAGAATATTTGTAGAACTCATGTCTTGATACATATTATACAGGGCATTGTGAAGTCCTCCCAATACGTAATTCTTGTACAAGATGTTACCTCGCGACCATGCCTCAACTTACAGTTTCTTAGATGTTTTAGTTTCTCCCTCCACAAGACCCGGAGGAGTTTCCTTGAGTTACTTAGCCAACTGTAATGTGTTCAAATATAACAGCATTTTACTTTGCCACTGTTTGAAGTTTTCTCTACCAAACGTATCCGGTTTCTCTCCATGAGCGATCGGTACTGTGATATTTCCACTAGTCATGTGTAACTGGAAATAAAATAATAACTAATAAGTCTACAAAAGACAAATCACACAAAGATCAATTGTATGATGATGTTTATGTGTTACACTAAGAATCCACTTGTTATTATTTTGGACAGTAGTACCAAATAACATAAATACTTGAATTTGTGACTAAAGTTTCTTATGATAGGTGAACAAAGAAAAATTCCCAGAGGATGATGGGGGTCCGGCATAACCACTTAAATCTCTGCCCACTTAGGCTCTTATCACCTTGATGACAGAACATCCTTAATCATTTTCTCAATAAAAAATCTTAAGCATTCAATCTTAATGTTACATTTCAATTCTCAACTTCAAGAATAACAATTATATAAGGTATAAAGTCAGTAAGCTTGGAAGGAATTACTTGTGTATAACTCGGTCCAAGTCTTTCGCGATACACTTTAAAATCTCAACCAAGTATGCAACAATCAAATAATAAGATTAAATAATTCTCAACTTTATCACATAGTGGACTAGGTGCATGCATGTGATAATTGAACACCCTAATATTAATGGAAACATATACTACCAAGTTTACAAAAATTCAGTATATGATTCTTACTAATCTAATATTATATTATGCATATATTCAACAAATGTCTATATTACCAATATTTTTATATAATCGAAATGTGTATTACATATAACAAATATCTAGATACTAGATTGATTTAACTCTATAAATTTATGCAAACTAAATTATGTCTGATATTTTATCAAAATCAATTCAAATCTGAAAATTTCCTAGATGTGACTTACGTTAGTGTCACATTCGTTCAACCGTTCGAACGAATCTTTCCAGAGAGTTCACATTCGTGTGGCGTTTGATAACGCATTCGAACAAACATTTACATAGAGTTTGCATTCGTGTAACATTTGTCACAATATTTAAACAAAAAAGAGGAATATATGGTGATTACGCCCAAAAAGTACTTGTGGTTATCGCAGTATAGCTGGAGTGTCGATTCCTCACAGAAATGGTTACAAAGGAACTGAATCACTTAATACGAACGTTAACAATAACTAAATTAAAGAACAAGATTTAATTGAAAAATTAAAGTAACAATTATGAAAAGTGCTTGAGGATTTTCAATAAAAGAAAGACAGCAAAGCATCAATAATCCTTCTTGTATCGCATCCCTATATTCAGTAGTTGATTCCTTTTATTACTCAATTGAGGGTTTCACTTCCCAAACCAACAATCGAAAAATATTTGAGTTTAAAACATATTAAATTCTAAGGTAATTAATAAATTACTTTCTCTATATTAACAGCACACTATGTTATCATTATGACCTATCTAACGTCGATAATATACTTGAAGACAATACTGTAGCAGAAGATTAACTCATAAAATAACAATACCAGTTACAACTGGGTTCCTCAATCACACATAGAAAAAACAAGACTATTTCTATATGAAAATTAGTAAAATACAATCTATGGATTAATTATAAATCAAAAAATAATAGAGAACAATAAAATATCAATTGTATTAAATATTAAAGATCATTCAGGAATAAAAAACATGAACATAAGAATTTACATACAAGAGTTCATCCCTAGCTTTGCCTAGGAGATTAGTTCTCCATAAAAGGAAGAAACATAGCCTGCAACTGATGAAGAAGCATGTTCATCCCGGTGCATGATTTTTGAGTTTGCAGCCTCCCAATATTTTTATACTCTTTTTTGTGTCTTTTTTTCCTCTTCTAGGGTTTTGGACGAGCTTATGTATTTATAGAAAAGTCATGGAGTCCTTGTGCTTGTAAAATCAGAACAAATTAGGATTCTGAAAAATCGCCGAGGCCCCGTGACGTAAGAAGATGGCGTCATGACGCCTTGCTCTCAGGAAATCGTGTCTTCAGCAACGTGGGGCGTCGTGACCCAAGAAGATGGCGTCGCGACGCCCAGCCAATTTCCAGGAAAATTTTTCTGTATTTTTCGCGTGCTTTCGATGTGTCCGTAAGCTCCCGATTCCTACAATAATAAAGGAAAATTAGCTAAATTAGCTAAAATACTGAACACTTTCTAAATTAATATAATGATAAAAAATTATACAATAAAATATAAGATATAAGACTAAATACATAGCAATAAACCCGAATAAGTGATCTTCAAAGTACACTTTTGTGCACTTATCACATGATTTTTTCTTATGCGTGCGTCGAGCGTTCAAACGTCCTTACGTATTTTTCGTGCACATAATACATTTTCCTAAGAAAATAAGAATAAGATAAGAAAAAATCAGAGTAAACAACACATGTAAGCTAATAAATAAGTTCTTAAGATTGTTGGGTGGAATGTGTTATTTACCACTTTAAACCTGCATTATTCAATCAAAACTATTAAATAATAATGAATTAACCACTAATGTATGGGGATAGAAAAACCTGTAAATGTAGAAGATGACGAACTTAAACCAAATCGAGTTTTTCCTCTGTCCTTAAGAACTTATTAGCCCTGCCTCGGTACAGTACGGATTTCTTGTGACTAATGTTCTCACAGGATTCTTGGTTACTTCTTATATAAGAGGTACTCATTTCTTCAAGAACACGAACTAGGACAAATGGTGGAAACACCCTCTTTTATGTAGACCCTAGACTCTCTAATTATGCCTAAGGACAAAATGACAATTGAATTTAATGTAAGAATGAATGAAAAATGACAAACTTGGAAGACATTTATTCTTTATAATGTCGAACGCGATAGATAAGGTAAAGACAGTTTGGTAGCTTAACTCGTTTAAGACTTTAAGGCTATGATTGGTTCTCATTTTTATTGAAATGGGAATGAGTTGAGTCTAATACTGACAATGAGTAGAGAATGAGATTGAACAAATAATAAAAATTATCTTATTTGGTTCAAATTAATCATGGACCATGAGTTTGAGATTTAAATAAAAATATTATATGCAATTCCATTAATAACCTTGGATGAAAATATAACAGAATTGAATATAAAATATATTGTTAGATTTTCAATTAATTAATGAATAATATTGAGGGTGGTTTTCACCCCCCCCCCCAATAAGTCAAAATCTCGAGTAAGGGTATAGAATGGATTTTTATTTCCAAGCCTCAGAGGCCCAGGCCCAAAAGCTCAGGCATCCGGCCCACCGAGGAGGTCGGCAATGGATTGCACTTGATGTCCGACCCGATGTGGCACCTAGAGAAGATCATTACCTGGTTTGGAAATATGTTCAGAAGAGCAAAGCAGAGTGAAGGCCTTAGAGACGATCCGATCTGGTAGCACAGCAGCGCAGGCTGACAGTTGTTTCAGTTATCTGACCCAATTGGTCAGGTCGGGGTGTTAGTGGTGTGATCAAGTCAAAATGATGTAAGTGTAGGGGGTTTTAGGGGGTGAATCTGGTAACGCAGCGGAAGCGGTGAAAATCCGATTTTCAGATTTCAAAACTTTTTCTCGGATTAATTAAATAAACATATTTATTTAATATTCCAATAATCAAATTATGAAATAAAATTCAAATGAATCATATTCAAGTGAATTTACCAAATACCATTGCTTTGTATTTTTGTCCATTTTAGTCCGAAATTGATCTAATCAATTTTGAATGATTCTAAATCATTTCTAAGATGAACTTAGCATGTTCAAAACATCAAAACACCAAAGCAACCAAAATCCCCAATTTTAACTTCAAAGCCGTGAGCACCATTAGGGTGCCATTTGGTGCACTTTGTCATTTCATGCATCAAAACACATCAAGATGTAATCTAATGAACATGAAACTTTATATGCATCATATACACATCCAAATACACAACATATATGAAAACCCCCAAATTGGAATTGGTCATGAACCCTAATTTTTCAATTTCCTCAAATTGGACAAATTAGACCAAATAGTTTAAATCAATTACTTTAATCATCATTCTTCCATCCAATCCAAGTCTCAACACAATGAAACAACTCAAGATCAAATCTAGGTCATTTAAGAGTGGGTCAATAACTCTATATTAGCAACATGGTTTCAAAAAAACCTTAAAAGAAAGTTTACAACTACAATAGTCACAACCTTCTTTCACCATACATGCTTAACACTTCTATCAAACTTCCATCAACAAAACACAAAGAAATAAAGAAAGAAATAATCTAAGAACATCACATGTTGAAGCCTAGAACCTAAGGAACAATTTCCTCTCTAATAGCAAGTTTGAAAAACTTACTAAAATTCCAAGCTTTCTTTGATTTATCTTTCTTTTCTCAAGCTTTCCTTAGTTTCTTCAATGGAGTTTCTTTTGTTTAAAGTGTATTAGGTTAAGTGTAAAGTGAAATGAAAATCAATATATACTTGTAACATTTAAGCCTTGGCCGAAATTCACCTTAGGATTTACAAGTTTAGTAATTTCAATTTCATTTCAAATTTAATGTTATCAACTTGCATAAATATCTTAATACAACTTTATTAGATATTTATTTAAGTCAACAAAAGCAACTAACATCATTTACTTTATATATCCTAATGTAAGATATTTATATTTTAATTAATTTAATCATTTAACAATTAATTAATTAATTAATTAATCAAATACAAATATATTAAATATATGTATAATATTTACATTAAATATTAAAAACATATATTCATTTAGGATATAAGTCAAATAACTCATTTTGACTATTAATTAATGTGTATTTAAATTAATCAAGTATTAAATGTAAATACACAATAATTAGGCAAATGACTATTTAGTCCCTTTAGCACGTATCTTGCGTTTAACCTTTAAACGACTTTATAAATAATCAATATTATTTATTAATGTTGCTCTAGTGCTCTACGAGTATGTTTCATTATTGAGACTCTCTAGATTCAGGTATATCCGTCACGAAATCAAATTTCATGTCCATAATCTATCCACCCGTAGATTATGACGATCACGGATAATCTCGCTGAACCATACAGGTCGAGGTCATGTCAAATGTATAATTCCTCCGTCACAGGTATCCGGATAAATCCCAGAGATATAGATGTAAACGTCAAATCTCTATCGGGAGTATCCAGTCGACTATTCTATTAGCAATCTCTAAAAGAATGTTTAGAACCAGCTTCTAAACTTTACCACGGGCCCATGGTTTTATCTGATTGATAATCATATGGACTACCTATGCTCTGATACACAGAACTGACGGATCCTATCTTGATACACATAGGACACCCTGAGGATCTGTCTACACCCAACGAACAGGCGGAGGTCTGATCTAAATAGATCGGTGACGTGACTGCCGTCTAAGTGTAGAAGATGTCTCATGTGCCCACAATGGCATCTCAAGTCTAAGAATCACAAGTGTTACTCAACCCAAGAAGATTCTTATTGACGCTGGTGTACCATCCATTAAGAATCTTCGGTGAGTCGTTCAGTGTTTATCCGCTATAAACACCTACACGTCTATACTAGTCTCCAAGACTAATGGTTCATTGAGAAACCATTGGAATCATATATTCCAGTATTCGACATGTACCGGTCTCAACGGGTTTACTATACTGACCAAGTAGTGTAAACCTTGACCAGGAACAGTCTGAGAATGACAACGTCATGATACTACCCAATGTCCGTTGCGACGCTTTTGCAACTGTATCATGACTAATCATTCTAGGGTCATTACGTCTTTACCATATAGAAAGATAGATTATATTATAGAAACTGCATATATTATTCATAATAATAATGTTTTACAGAAGTATTTAACAGAAATACAACCGGGAATTGGCGCTCTGAGCACCAACCCCAACAGTAAGCCCTACATGGAGACTTGCACCTTCCAAAGATGTCTAATGTGATCAAAGCAGGTCACCGGCTTATCTTCTAGCATACGTAATCACATGAGAGATAATAGATTACAGGCTGGAGGTAGCGTGTGGCAGTGGCCAAAAATGGCATAGTTTAACGTGATGTCAGGTGGCAGAGCTACTTTCGGCAGAGCAGTTAGGGAAGAGAACCATCGCATTAATGATAGCTTCATGTGGCTGACGTCATGAGATTAGTGTAACAATAGAATTTATCCTAGTATAAAAAGGGATTCGGAATTAATTAAAAAGGGGTTGCTGATTCTATTTCATTATTCACTTGTAATAGAGAGCAAAAAACTTAAGTGTAAGAGTGAGCTTGTAAGAGGTCGGTCAGATGAGCTCGAGAGATAGGAAGGTCGGTTATACCCGACCATGTTATAAAAGCTTCATTTTCTCTTGTGCCCGTGGACGTAGGTTAGATTCATTCCGCCGAACCACGTTAAACCCTCTGTCTATTCTGTGTTATCTCATTTTTTGCTAAGTTTGCATTCGGTCCCCAAACCAAATAAATTCACAATTGAGAGAGGATTGTTCAAGGAGTGGTTTTCGCGAATTACCCCTGGAACGAAAATCAACCATCAATAATTGGTGCTGTCTGTGGGGAACAGTACTAAAAGCAACAAACACGTTGAGATGATGGTAGGAGACAGGAACCATAGATTTTCAGAGGTTTCGACGATGGAGTGGATGGAGAAAATGGAAAAAACCATTCGAAATGAAAGGGAATGAGCTCGGAAGGAGAGAGAATCAACTCAAGTCTTCATGAAGACCATGTTGGAAAAGTTGGAGATATTGGAAGATAAAAATAGAGAAAGATGGGGAGCGGGCCCCAGCCAGGGAAAATAAGAGATAGCAAGGGGAAATAGGGTTATTGGAGCCCTACCAGAAGGGGAGTTATGGGAAGAAAATGAAGGCAGGCAGACGCCGGAGTCTTCCAGCAATAGTCTATGCTTCGCAGAGAGCGACTTGGGACGGTATATGGGGGAAGGGCATTTAGTCCCCAGCTACGGACGACATCATGCCAAGAGTGGAAGACGTCGGGAAACTCGAGGTCGAGAGCATGAAAATTCTGAAAATCGGATGAAGAGCTGGTTTCGGAAGAAGATGAAAAAATGGGAAGAAAATATAAAAAACAAACCAATTGGTGATCGAGACATGAGGACAGCATCTCCTTTCACGGAGGAAATTATGGCGATGGGATTTCCAATGAGATTCACCATGTCCTCCATGGATGTTTACAGAGACAGCTCAGACCCCAAGTCTCATATTGAGAAGTTTGTTTTGTTGATGGAAATTCAGGGAATGGTCGGAGAGGCCATTTGCAAAGTATTCCCTTTAACCTGGGCGGGTCAGCCGATTTGTGGTTCAGGAACTTGACCCCGAGAAGTATCAGTAGCTTCAAGCAATTGAGAAAATCATTTGTAAGACACTTCAAAAGAGCGTGTGTGTCTAGGAAGACAATAAGGTCGATAAGGATTATGAAGCAGAGGGATGATGAGCCCCTCAAAAGCTTTGTTGACAGGTATCATAGCCTGGTGCTGGAGGTCGGTGCATACGAGTCCCCAGAGGCCTTGGAAAGTTTTAAGAAAGCTCTCAGGGTCGGGAGATTGTGGTCCCACCTGAGGATCCAAGAGATACCGGACTATGTCATGATTTTAGAGTATGTAATAAAGTTTGTGCTATTGGAGGAAGAGGAGAAGATTACCCGAGGAGGGGGAACCCAGAGGACCAAAGTACTTAGGTCAGATAGTCAACGGGATTTGGGCGGAGATGTGGGGAGACCAGTCCCGAGGCAAAATGAGCTCAAGCCGATGCCTTGGAATAATCAAGTTCAAAACAAGAGGCCATCTGTTCAGGTCAACCATGTCGCCGGAGGGATAGTGTATACCCCCCAGAACAGATCCCTGAACCAGATAATTCGAGCAATTTGGGATAAAGGTTTATTGACTGAGCCCGGCCTGAGGAGGTTTAGGATTGAGAAAGAAAACCACAGGGCTTATTGTTTGCACCATAATGTAAAGGGACATGCCACGAAAGGGTGTCGAGACCTGTGGGAGTGATCGGTGAAATCACTCACGTAACGCAAGTGCATGTATCGCTCAAGTAGTATAAAATATATTGATCCCACGAGGACTTAATACCTAAGCTATTAATTTATGACGTTAAATGTTTACAAGTATCTAATAGGTTGATTGTTGTTTTGGATGGTGATTTTTGTCTGAAAATAAGTAAATAAAACAGTGCGAAATTAAATTAAAGGAAAATTCAATATTATAAAACTATCTAGGATTGTGAATCCTTCCAATATCTTTTAAAGAAGAAGTGATTATCTCATGTTTGTGCAATATATTGATTTATTAATCTGGAACACGAAGTTATGCAAAAGCCTCTGTCGATGGTCAAATGCAAACACCCAAATAACCCAATTAATCATGTCTAAGTTAACTAAGTTACCTGAATTCATTAAGACTAAGTTCCAATTACGGCTACCCCCGCCCGGAAGGTATATGTCTATTCTGTAAGGAAATCTACCTAAGGGTCACCATGCCCCGAGGTGAGATCGTGAGCTATTGAGTCTAAGGCTGAAACCTAAAATTCCTTCGTCAAGTTTATTTTAAGTTTACCAGATCAATCTTATTAGTGGCCAATTAATAAAAAACATTAAGTTTAAGACTCAATAAATAAACTTTTATATTACCCAAGATATAAAATAACCCCTTATAAACCGGTGATATTGGAATTCATCACAACCCTAGATAAGGGGTTTTAGTTACCACACATATCTAGGACTATTAAAGACATAAATAAATTAAATGACATAAAGTAAAGCTGGAAATTAAAAAGATAAATAAAGCAATAAAGAAAATTTTGGGGTTAGAGGATCCACTTTTATTACTTCTAATTTAGAAATCTCTCTTATTATAATATATAAACTTTGCATGTCATTACCAACCGACCATATAGGCGGTATCCTGATTAAGTCAGATTTATGATTAATTCCAACCGACCATAAAGGCGGTATCCAATTTAGTCAAATTAAAATCAATTTAATTAAGTCCAACCGACCATAAAGGCGGTATCCCATTAAGTCAGGTTTAAAAGTAGTTTATATATTATAATTAAGGGAGATTAATATAAATATTAGTAATAAAAGCTTTACCCTTAACCCCAGCAGAGAGGAGTTACCTCCTCATACTGAAAAGTAAATAAAGACTAAAAAGTAAAATAAAGAAAAAATTATTGCATAAAATAAAAAAATTAAATATAAAAAGCTGTAAATAAACAAACAAGATACAATCTTCTTAGTATTCTTAAGGAAATCCCCAGAAGAAGGTATGAAAATTTCAAATGAATTCGGCCTCAATTTATAGGCAAATTTTTGGTCCATGTGTCGCGACGCATAACCCTTGCGCGTCCCGACACACCGTTGATTCAACAGGATGATGACACGTGGCTGTCAGTAGAATTATTGGCTCGACATCACGATACATGAAGGCTTGCGCGTTGTGACGCTGACATAAGCAATGACGTGTAGTGTCGGTAGCATGGGATGATGACACGTGTCCGGCATATGATATCAAGATTGTTATGATGTTGACACGGGGCCGGTGCATTTTAGAAAGTGCGTATGATAGCCAGTTTCTCTGATGTTAACACGTGTCCGGTGTATTTTAGCGGTCGTGACGCAAAAGGGTTTCGCGTCTCGACGCAGAATTCCAATTTGCCCTTTTTGTCCGTTTTTCGTTGTTTTGGCCGTGATTTGATTCTAGTGAGTCCTGAAACCTTATTTATCTACAAAATACACAAAACACATCAAAATATTCACAAAACTCAAGAAACTATACAAAATATTAAGTTAAAATGATGGTAAATATTGATATATTTACCGCTTATCAGGGAGCATGTGGAAAATTTGCTAAAAACGACTATCTGAATGAGTACATAGACCAAGTAGCTACGAAGGTCGACCAACGCTGATAGCAAATGCCGTTAGATCGGGTACTTGGAATGCTAAGGTGCTTAAGGGATATTTTCAGTATAGCCTCTCTTAAAATGACCCACAAAGAGTTGTAAGATAGGCGATAGATCCCAAGAATATGAGTAAAACTCTTCCTTTCTCAGATAAAAGTTTGTATACATGTTTTTTTATTATGTGTGTTTAATAGCTCAAGGCTGCATTCGTTCCGTCGAGATCACTTTAAATTTATCAGCTCGGGACGGCATTCGTCCCACCGAGGCCACTTTAAATTTACTAGCTCGAGGCTGCATTCGTTCTGTCGAGGCCACTTTAAATTTACCGGCTTGGGACTACATTCGTTTCGCCGAGGCCACTTTAAATTTACTAGCTCGGGGCTACATTCATTCCGCCGAGGCCATTTTAAATTTACTAGCTCGGGGCTGCATTCGTTCCGACGAGGCCACTTTAAATTTACCGGCTCGGGGCTGCATTCGTTCCGCCGAGGCCATTTTAAATTTACCGGCTTGGGGCTGTATTCGTTCCTCGAGGCCACTTTAAATTTACTGGCTCGAGGCTACATTCATTCCACCGATGCCACTTTAAATTTACCGGCTCGGGACTGCATTCGTTTTTCCGAGGCCACTTTAAATTTACTGGTTCGAGGCTGCTTTCGTTGGCTGCATTCGTTCTGTTGATGCCACTTTAAATTTACTAGCTCGGGGCTGCCTTCGTTCCGTCGAGGCCACATTAAATTTACCAGCTCGGGGCTACATTCGTTTCCCCGAGGCCACTTTGAGTTTACCGGCTCGGGGATGCATTCGTTCCACCGATGCCACTTTGAGTTTTTTTGCTCGGGGCTGCATTCGTTCCACCTAGGCCGCTTTAAATTTTTGGCTCGGGACTATATTCTTTCTGCCGATGTCTCTTTAATTGCACAATAAGGGAAATTTCCTTGTGGCTAAGTATTTATTATTCGATTGGGGTCGGGCTACGTCCCACCGAGGCCTCACCATGTTTGTTGGCAGAAAGAGGGAACATTTCCTCGTGTCTAAGTTATTGCATCGGCTCAGGTCTGGGTTACGTCTCGCCGAGGTCCTATTGCTGTGTATTATCGCAAGGAGGGTTTATTCCCTTGCTGCCAAGTGACTTGTGACTACTCGGGGTCAGAGTTCTCCCCCGAGGCCTTGTTGCTCTAATAATAGCCTGATGAGGTGAATGTTCCCTTGTGGTTTTGTTCTGCTTTGCAGGACTCTGCATATCATTTCCTTCTGAGTTAGTAGCATGACGAGATCATGAGTCTACCTGAGGAGGCGTAAGATGAGTGTAGAACACAAAAATTGGTGACGCTGTTCCGGGCTCGCGGCCCGATTGGGAGTACGGAGTAGCCCGCGGGAGACTAAACTGGAGAAATAAAATGGAGTCGCCACCCGGTGTGAACCAAAAAAATGATTTAAGGCCGCACTCACCCCTCGCAAGGGAAGACCTCAAACCGTTGGGTTCGGAATGGTCCCTTACTTATGCCACTTGTAATGAAATAATTTGTGCAATAACTTAACCGAATCTACGCGATATATATATTCAAAAATAACCTATATCTAATTCGCATTCATAAAAGCAACTCTTCAGGGGGCTGCAGTGAAGGGTCTTGGACGTGAGGTTTAGGGCTGTTTGAAGGGGCTTATTTGCGTGAATAGCTAAGGGCTGTTGGAGTGCAATGGCGTGAGTGGTGAACTGGTTTCAGGAGGCTACTGGCGTGAATGGCAGTGTGTGTTTGAGTGCTGAGTGTCCTGTGAGGGAATGTGCGTGAGAGGGATCCGAGAGAAGGTGGTTGATTTGCTAGTTTTATAGAGAAGGAGATGACGTGAGGGTTGGTCGTAGGAGAGCTTGTGTCACGCATGAATTGGTGGCTTTCATTGTGCATGAATTGGTGGCTTTGTCTTGGGCGTGAATTAGGGAGGCGATACCACTGAAGGAACTTCTCTAGTGCTTCTATATGTCCACCTCTCGTCTCTGACTTTACCATCATGTCATCCACATATACCTCGATCTCTTTATGCATCAAGTCATGGAATAATGTGGTAGCCATCCGCTGGTAAGTGGCTCATGCATTCTTAAGCCCAAACGGCATCACCTTGTAGCAATATGTACCCCATTCTATGACAAAGGCAGTCTTATACTTGTCTTCTTCAGCCATAAGAACCTGGTTATATCTTGAGAATCCATCCGCAAATGAGTACATGGCAGATAAAGTCGCACTTTCAACTAGCACATCTATATGGGGTAAAGGAAAATCATCATTTGGGCAAGCCTTGTTGAGATCCATGTAATCCACGCACATTCTGACTTTCCCGTCTTTCTTCGGTACTGGTACAATGTTAGCCAACCACTCGGGGTAATTCACCACTTCTAGAAATCCCACATCTATCTGCTTCTTGACTTCTTCTCTGACTTTCTCGGCCCACTCAGGTCTCATTCTTCGGAGTTTCTGCTTTACCGGCTTCATGTTTGGATAAGTCGGTATTGTATGCTGGGCGATACTTCTGTCTACCCCAAGCATGTCTTCATAGGACCAAGCAAATACTGTGGCATATTTGACTAACATCTCTTCTAATTTCTTCTACTCTTCAGTGGTAACTTCACTCGCAATTAAAATCTCCTTGGGATTTTCAGGCGTACCAAGGTTGAATGTGTTTGTTTTGATTGAGTTGATGTCAAATATACTCAAGTCATGCAAATTGAGAGACTCAGACAAGTAAGCGAAATGAACGTCTTTATTGCTAGCAGATGCAGGAATACATTCAAATAGATCAGAGAGATAAAAATATTCATCCTCCATAAATACTTCATCTCCCGCAGCTGGATCTTTCTCAGTTTCCACATTCTCCTCAAGGGTCAGGCTCTCCAGTGTCATCATCTCTTCCTCCCATTTATCTTCTTCTTTCGCAACTTCTTCCGTTAGTGGCTTCTCACCCAGCATATCCTGAAAGATTTCAAATCTGGGCACCACGATCCCGTTGACCTCTACCGGTTCAGGCTCTACCTGATACCCTGAAGCATTTACAAAGCATTCTATCAGCTTCAACCATTTCTTCCTAGCCTTTGGCATTTCCTCGTCAGACTTGTATCCTAAACCCCTCCGGGTAGTCTGCCCCTTAAAGTTTGGCAATGTTGAACCTTTACCCGGCTCAAACTTCATCTTCTCCATGATCCTAGCCACCTTAGGATCCCCCACTCCTCAAAAGTTACCGACACTTGGAACCTTGTAAAAGGTTGTATTTCCAAAGCGGCCACAGCATTGTCTATCTCAGCTCGGATGGTGACAATCTCTCCTTCATACGGGAATTTGATAACTTGATGCAGAGTGGAGGGCACGCCCCCAAGCTTGTGAAACCACGGCCTTCCCAATAACAGAGCAAAAGTGGCCGGGATATCCAGTACTTTAAACTCAACCTCATCCTCAATTGGGCCCACTTTGACCATCACGGCAAAAGTACCTTCAACTCCCCGCTTGCTATCATCATAAGCCTTGATAGTCATATTGGAGGGACTCAGATCTGCCGGCTTCATACCTAGCCTTGCCGAAATCTTCAAAGGGCATACATTAATGGATGAACCAGCATCCACCATCACACAAGATGTCTTCTTGCCCTTCACTTCAGCTCTGATGAATAAAGGTCTATTATGGTTCTTTCCCTCAGCGGGGAGTTCCTCCTTAGAAAAGGTTATCATCTGCAGAGCTTCCCTTTGGACTGATCCAACAAACATTGCGGGGTTGGCATCCTCCGGCACTACTATCTTGTTCAAGGCTTCAACCATGGCCCGTCTGTGCTCCTGTGATGAACACAACAATTCCCATATGCTGACCTGGGCCCGGGTCCTCTTTAAATGTTGTAGCACTGCATCTCCATCAACATTCTCCATATTCTCCGCCACTTCCCTGCCTTCTGTCAATACTTCATTACCTTTATCTGCAGTATCACTATAAAAGCGCCCACTACGGGTCATCCCCTTCACTTTTTCCTCATCACTGCTCGAAAAGTCCTCCCAAAAATTCTTCTTCTGCTCCGTTTCATCTTCACTATTGCTATCCCAAATCCCCAGAAAAAAGGCTTGGTGGTCAAATGTTTGGAGGACAAGGTCTTCTGGTAGGCCAAAGTTAATCATGTAGGTAGGCGGGGGGATAGAGTGGTAGTTAGACAGGGGGTTACGGTGTGTGTTTGGCTGTTCTTTCTCAGGGTCAGGAATTTTGCGGGAGTCAATTAGGTCTTGGATTTCGTGCCTAAGGCGGGCACAGCTGTCGGTGTCATGGCCGTGTTGTTGGTGGAAGTGACAATAACGGTTCATGTTGAGGTTTGGTGAGGGAGGATTTGGGAGTGGTTTAGGTTCTAAGGGCTATAGGAGTCCATGCCTTGTCAACTTCTCAAACACTTTGGACAATGGCCTACCCAGGTTAGAAAAATGTATGTTCTTAATAGCAGCAACCTCAGCAGAAACAGGTTTGGCACCTGACGGTCCTCCGATAGTCCTTCTGTTCATGCCATAAAACTTTCTATTCTCCGCTTCTTCTTCTTCGATGTCCATGATAGTCTCTCTCAACTGTCGAAAATTTGCAATCATGGAGGTCATCCTCCTCTACTTGCCATAGATTGAGGGCTTAGTGCCCTTGATGATCATCTTGATTTGGTCCTTCTCTGAGGGCCGAGTCTGCATCTTTAAAAGCAGTATGTTACAGATTTAAAGATTGACTTGTCACTCCAAGTAGCCTCCTGAAACCAGTTCACCACTCACGCCATTGCACTCCAACAGCCCTTAGCTATTCACGCAAACCAGTAGGAACAGCGAACAGTGAAAATAGTAGAAATGGTGGACCAGTGAAAACAGAAGAAATGATAACCTCCCGAAAAGCGACTTAAGTAACCTTGGCACTAGCGGGCTTGGTTTCAGAAGGTTCTCCAAAAGTCATTCTATTATGGCCATAAAACTTTCTGTTCTCAGCTTCTTCCTCTTCAATGTCCATGACAGTTTCCCTCAACTGTCGAAAATCAGTCGCGAGAATCGGACGTCGGAAGGGAAGAGTCAAGAATTGATGCCTCGTTGGATTTTGTTCGCTCGCTTAGCTTCGGGTTTGCTCGTTAAGCCTCTGTTTTAAAATTTATCCCCGGCCCAAACTTTAGCCCATTCTCTCTCATCATACTCCTTGAAGCTCTCCTCCGACTTCTGTTTAGTGTTCTCCAAGTCGCGGAGCGACAAGTCAATCTCCAACACATGGCGTGAGTGGTGAACTAGTTTCATTAGGCTACTGGTGTGAATTGCAGTGTGTGTTTGAGTGCTGAGTGGGCTGTGAGGGAATGTGCGTGAGAGGGATCCGAGAGAAGGTGGCTGATTTGCTAGTTTTATAGAGAAAGAGAAGACGTGAGGGTTGGTCGTGGGAGAGCTTGTGTCACGCATGAATTGGTGCCTTTCATTGTGCATGAATTGGTGGCTTTGTCTTGGGCGTGAATTAGGGAGGCGATTAGTAGCTTTGTTGAATTTGTTGTTCACGTGGGTTGATTTGGTGGAAGATGGGTGTGTGATTTGGTTTTTAGTGTTTTGGAAAGTGGGGTGTATGACATGTGCATGTGAGGTGAAGGGTTATTAAATTGGTTTGTTGTCTTGTTTGTGGAGTGGCTTTGTAGTGACGTGGGGTAAGGGTTTTGTGCATGTGGGTTATTTAATTAATTTGTGTTTTGTGTTTGTGCTTGCATAATCACCCATCACAACCCTCTATTGCGCCAAAATAGCCCC
The DNA here is from genome assembly GCA_019454045.1 of Zanthoxylum bungeanum. NCBI lineage: Eukaryota > Viridiplantae > Streptophyta > Magnoliopsida > Sapindales > Rutaceae > Zanthoxylum > Zanthoxylum bungeanum. The sequence goes on from SKCR01012870.1 coordinate 113,610, forward strand.
AGAAACAGCCCCCAAATTCACACCACTGCAGCCCCAGAAACAAGCCCTCCATTCACGCCAAAATATCCCTGGAACAAGCCCTCCACTCACGCCCAAAATAGCAACAAATCAACCTTCATCCACGTCCCACATCGCCTAAGAAACCACTCCCCTTGCCAGCCCTTGTTCATGCAAATCATCCCCTCAACTTCATCCCACATCGACTAGGAACCTTCAACTCACGCATAAGCCTTCAACTCACGCACATGCCACTCACGCCATTTTCTTCATCAGCCCTCACGCAAGCTATCACCATGCACACACTACTCACGTAACATCAGCCTGCCTTCACGCTAAAACCCCCTCACATACAGCCCTCGATTCAACGCTACAAGCCCCTGCAAACACAGCCCCTAATTCAACGTGAACCCCTCATAGACTACCTATTCACGCACACAAACTGCCCTTGTTCATGCACACAGCACCTACCGAAAATAACTCTAAAAAACTGCACCATAAATCGGACGTCGGAAGGGAAGAGTCAAGAATTGATGCCTCGTTGGATTTTGTTCGCTCGCTTAGCTTCGGGTTTGCTCGTTAAGCCTCTGTTTTAAAATTTATCCCCGGCCCAAACTTTAGCCCATTCTCTCTCATTAACCCTCCATCTCACAATCACAAACAACATAAACCTTCACACTCATGCACCTCACGTGAAGCTCATCAACAAGCACAAACACAAAACACAAATTAATTAAATAACCTACATGCACAAAACCCTTACCCCACGTCACTACAAAGCCACTCCACAAAAAAGACAACAAACCAATTTAATAACCCTTCACCTCACATGCACATGCCACACGCCCCACTTTCCAAAACACTAAAAACCAAATCACACACCCATCTTCCACCAAATCAACCCACGTGAACAACAAATTCAACAAAGCTACTAATCGCCTCCATAATTCACGCCCAAGACAAAGCCACCAATTCATGCGTGACACAATCTCTCCCACGACCAACCCTCAATTCTTGACTCTTCCCTTCCGACGTCCGATTCATGCGATTTCCGCGACTTAAAAGGTAGTGCCTCCGCACGAGGCTCATCATCGGGACTTACATGCAAAAAATACAGTGCCTACAATGAGCTTCTTCAAGCAAAGCCAAAAGGATTGACCGACTAGGTTCGGGTCAACATTTTTCGGTCATAGATGGCCTATTGGGAGAGATGATCAAGTTATGGGTCAGAAGCATAAATGTTAGATCAATCATGTAGACCCGATGTGGATTCTTTCACAAGAAGCACTGAAGCTTGCAGTTGTGATACCCGTTATGAGTTGGAGCAGTATGGGATGTCCATGAAGTTTCAGCCCGAGGACGGCAGATCAGTCTACGGCTTCATGCACCACCATCTTTTTTATAGTTCCCAGAACCAACTCGCTTACCCTTTGATACCGAGAACTATGGGACAAATGTTGATGGTGGTTTTCACCCCCCCCCCCCCAAGAAGTCGGAATCTCGAGTAAGGGTATATAAGAGATTTTTATTTCTAAGCCTCCGGTGCCAGGCCCAAGAAGCTCAGGCACCCGCCCACCAAGGAGGTCAGTAATGGATTGCACTTGATGTCCGACATGATGTGGCACCTAGAGAAGATCATGACCCGAGTTGGAAAGATGTTCAGAAGAGCAAAGTAAAGTGAATGCCTCAGAGATGACCCAACCTGGTAGCACAGCAGGGCAGGCAGACAGTTGTTTCAATTGTCCGACCCAGTTGGTCGGGTCGAGGTGTTAATGTTGTGATCAAGTCAAGATGACATAAGTCCTATATGGGGACTTGCACCTTCCAAATAGGTCTGACGTGACCAGAGCAAGTCACCGGCTTATCTTCTAGCACACTCTATCACATGAAAGATTAAAGATTATAGGCTGGAGGTAGCATGTGACAGTTGCATGGTTTAACGTGATGTCAGGTGGCAGAGCTACTTTCGGCAGGGCAGTTGGGGAAGAGAGCCATCGCATTAATTATAGCTTCACCTGGCTGATGTCATGAGATTGGTGTAACAGTAGAATTTGCCCTAGTATATAAAGGGATTCAGAATTCATTGTAAAGGGTTGGCTAATTCTATTTCATTCTTCACTTGTAATAGAGAGCAAAAAGCTTAAGTGTAAGAGTGAGCTTGTAAGAGGTCGGTCAGACAAGCTCGAGAGATAGGAAGGTCGGTCATACCTGACCACGTTATAAAAGTTTCATTTTCCCTTGTGCCCGTGGACGTAGGTTGGATCCATTCCACCGAACCACGTTAAACCCTCTGTCTATTTTGTGTGTAATCTCATCTTTTTGTTAAGTTTGCATTTGGTTCTCAAACCAAACAAATTCACAGTTAGGGGATGATTGTTCGAGGAGTGGTTTTCCCGAATTACCCCTGGAACAAAAATCAGATGTCAACAAATAGCAAATATATTTATCCAGCTTGAAGAAGCAACAAAACGTTCAACAACAATATCACTGCTAATAATCAGTTATCATAATACTGCAATTAACTATTATTTTAAATCGATTCTGTTCAATTTTTTAATTAAAAAATTATTTTAATTCGGTTCGGTTCGATTTTTAATTGAAATAATGAATAATTATTTTTGAAAATAAAAAAAATTGTCAATTCGATTCGATTTTTTTCAATTTCAATTGTAGGAGAACATTTTCCTCGAAGACGAAAAAAAAGCGGTGGCAGAGAAGATAATGGGCCTATTTTGGGCACAAAAAACACTAATTTTTAAAAAAGAGTTTCCGAACACATTCTAAACAAAAACAAGTTTTAACAGCTTGCTTTGCATTGCTTTCAACTTGGACCAAAAAAAAAAACACTAAAAACAAAAGCAAATTAGAAAGATTTGCACATCCATCATGCATTATGTGTGGGTCCCAACTAAATCAAAATTATTGGGCACCCCAAGGTCATATGTTCACTTTTCACTTCTTAAAAAAATTAATATTTTTTTTTGTGGGTGGGTGTCTATTGAAATCACATAGTGACACCGAATTTGTATTTTACAAAACACAAATAGAATAAATTTCAATCTTCTATAACAAGTGGAAAATAGCATTATGGTATTTAGGAGCATAATTTTGAGTGAAATCTTTTTTTTGTTGAAGCAAATATAAACTTCATTATTGAAAAGAGTTAATAATACGTTTGATATTTGAAGGAAACTCATCCTTCCACTGAACGGGATAAAGAGCCCCTTCTGCTATTTTTGCTATTTCACGAGCAAAACCATTACAGAGTCTAGATATATGACTCACCGAAACCCAATTTCACTTTATCAGTTTCTCCTTAATCTCATTAATGGTCCAAAAAATCTATTTCCTAGTGTCATTTCTGTTACTAATTAAATCCACCACTAGTTTACAATCCGACTCTATAATCATTCTATTCATTCCAACATCCTTGCTACTTGTAAACCAAAATTTACAGCTTCTCCTTCCGCAGCAGCCACATCTCCATCAGAACTAATTCTCTTCAGTGCTATAGTCACTATTTCACCTTCACTACCTCTAATTAAGACTCCTAATCTTGCTAGGTGATTATGTTTGTCAATAGCCGCATCCGTGTTCATCTTAAACAATCCTTCCGGCCGTGGTTCCCACTTTCTCCTTACTTCTGTCTTCCTATACTCTCCTTTTCCATCACTTGTTCTGCCAAGAATCTACTACTGTCAGCCAAAAATTTTGCCCTTTGAACCACTCTTCTAGGAACCTCTAGCTTATGTTCAAATAAGGAGTAATCTATTTTGTGAAAATAGGAGGTTATAAATGATTCAAAATCTATGTTGTGAGTATTTCGAAATGGTGTTCGGATGAATGAAAATAGACTTTCAAAATATACCCGTGAAGTTGGCAAAATTAAAAAAAAAATGATTTGTCCCATATAGGAAAAAAAAGTTAAAATTTGAGTGATTTATACATAATTACTCAATAGCACAAACTTTGGATTTTTCTCTCAATATCTTTTCTTGTTCACTATTTATAATATATTTTCTTCCGGTTCTATTTCAGAATTTTATATACTTCCAATAATATTTTATTATTTATGATGCTAACAATATTTTGCTCACAATCTTAAAAAGAATCTTAATGATTTTGATGTGTGCAGCTCCGACAAGTGGTGAATGTCTATCGGGTTCGTGGTCATTCAAATTCGAGTAATAATATAAATGTAAAGTTGAATTTAGCAGATTAGATTTATTATCTCCATCCAAACTTCTTAACAAATATCAATAGTGATAAGCACCCTCAATGCTTGAATGCTTGTGCCAGAGTTCAAGGTCTAACTTCGTGGAAGAGGCCTCTTTTGAAAAATAAAAAAATAAAAAATAAAAAATGCATGGGTAGGGCTCAATATATCTTACTCACATAGGCGGACAAAACTGTTTATGTATATATAATTTTGTAAAATGGCTTGTAACAAAATATTATGACACAAAATAAACATTTAATGTAATAAATACAACTCTTCATCTTCATGCTATTTGGGATTAGAAATATAGCAAGGAACATTAGGTTGATGAAAGAAGATGGCAGAATCTTGAGTCTGACGGAAATCACTGTAGGATTGAATTCTTAAATAACTCCACGTAATTGAGCGAATCTCAAAAATCGCGAATCACAATTTTATAAGAACAAAACTTTTCAAATATCAAGTTACACCCCCATGAAATCTATTCTTGAAAATCATTTTTTATTTCTTGTCAGAACCTTGAACCCATTTTGTTATGTGTTACACATCAAGAGTTAATTAGTTAGTTGTAATTAGTTAGGAAAGATTAAGTAAAGTTAGTTGGTGGTTAGTTACTCTTATAAAGTCATCACTTGGCTATAAAAGTTGTACTAAGAAGCCATTATGGTTTAAGAATCAATTTCAACAAATTAGCTCTCAAAGGTTTTGGAGTATTTGGTTAACTTCTACTCGAATTATTAGCTAACAATTGGTGTTTTCATTGAGAGATTCATCAATGGAGAAATCATTTGACAGTATCAACGAATCACTACGCGAAATGAAAATGATGCTACAAAATCTTATCACAAAATTAGATTCAGATGTCATTAAATTAGCTTCTTTTGAGTCTGCTCATGGCAAGGATCAAATAAATACTTCAATATCAGTGGAAGCAACTCACAAGCTCGTGAAGGGAATGTTGGTTTATTCTAAGGTCCAAGATCAAATCAAGACATGAAAAAATGCGTGAATACATCAACGGAGGTAGCGGAATACTCACATTGATCGGTTATGTCGATTTGAAGACGAATCAGGCCAAAAACGTACTGCCTTGCTCACGCCACTGCAACCAGTCCATGCCACTGTCTTGGCAGTTTCGGGTCTCAAAACGAAGCTCCAAACTCCGTCGGATGAGTCCCGCCTCATGGGTGAACCTCCCTACCACCTTCGCAAGACTCGTAGTGTGCTAGCACTTGCGGTTTTCACCATGAAAACCAACTCTTGGCTTCCCTAAAGTCACGCCCAAACTGGTTCAAAACCAGTGAGAAATGGCCACCATTGCCGTGAGAGAAGAGAGAATTTTGAGAGAGATTGTTGTGTTGTCTAAAATGATTTACCAAAAATCAATTTATATTTATGCCATAATATTTATTAAATTAATAATAAATTTATGACACAAAACATGCAATGGCTTAGAGTGTCAAACACTCAAACTCCATGCAATGACATTGAGTGCAATGTACACAATCTACATGCAAAGCATTAGAATGACATGTGTCATGTGGGCCCCACACGTTTCCAAATGAAAGTGGGCCCACGTGCACTCACGCGTTCGGGTTCGATATTTCCGAAATACCGAGCTTACGTCGCGACGTTAATTAAATCGAATTTAAATAAATAATTGCGCCTAGCGAAATTATTAATTACGTCGCTAACGAATTAATTCTAAATTAACTCGTTTGCCCGAATTAAAATCTAATTTTAATTCCGCGTCGAAATCTAATTTCGTTAATATATCGAATATATTAATTTACCGATTAATTCCAATTAATCGTTATCTCTCTCTAGACGATATTTTATCCCGATAAAATATCTCCGTTATTAATCCTAGATTAATTTTTCTCTCTCTTCTGTATAATCCCAGATTATTCAAGAGTGCGAGTTGTGCGTCATCGGTGGATTATCGGGAAGCGACCCATGAGATCCCCGGATAATCTGGCAGTAAATACGGTCGTCGGAGTATCCGAATCACGTACGTACCAAGTACTACGTTCTACCGATTTACGAGACAAGGTCGACTCCTAGCAAAGCACCAAGTCTACCAATTCTCCGGACATATCCATTAAAGAATATTAAGATCTGTATCAAGCGTAGTATACGATTGTATTGTGCATATCGGCCCAGTATCGGATAATCACGTGCTAGGGCTGGGGCTGGATAAGTGTCTGCCCCGTCCGAAACACATATCGGATGTCTGGTAACTAGTCTCTATAATCGGATATTCATGACCTGGTCATAATATCACGATTGGATGCGCATCACTTGAAGAGCACTAATACCGTATCCTGCGTGACATCATCTCCATTATGACTGGAGTGACACTTCCGTCTTGACATCACATCCAATACACTACGATTCCTGATAAACCCAGAAGAGGTGAACACAGACCAGTTAAGATCCCCCCCACACCAACCAAAGTTTACCGATTGTCGTAAGTATTAGCGATGTAAGTCTCAGGTTAAGACTATACACACCTACCTTGATTTCGGCCTCCCATAGACACCTAGTCATAATACCAATGGGATTCCGAAGGGTCTATCCAGAGCGAAGCTGTTTCCCGTACCATCGGTGAAACACGACCTCCTATCGCACTTGCACAAGTATCCAATACTTATATATATGAGAACTATGCCGTTGTGCCCTCACAACGCGCACAAGTGCAATACTAGCATATTCCGCATTATCGATGTCCAGTCTCGATAATACTACGGCTAGGGATATTTAATGATTAATCCTTCGTGGACTGATACTGTCTCATATCATCTCAATCCAGGAACTAATCATAGGGACCTCTCTTCATTTATATATCTATGGTGATCTAATCACAAATGATGAGAGTGCAATTTCCTTGTCACATAGTTAATTTGCTACAACAACACAATGATCTGTGCAAATAGTGACGCTATGGGTCATTTTGTCCAACAATCTCCCACTTGGCACATAGCCAGTCACTCAAGTGTCTAACACCCGAACTATGTACGATTCGCTCAAATTGCTGAGGAAAGGTTTTCGTCAGCGGATTTGCTTAATTATCGTCTGACGCGATTTACACGATCATCACATCGCCACGATGTATGATCCGAACGAATCAGATGATATAGAAGTATATATCTGGATCGTCGATGAGACCTTTAATTCCTTAGCCTATGCTGACGCCTAGCTCAGCTGCTAACAGAACTTTATCTAATCTTATTAGATTTATTTTCGACCCAGATGGTCTTCTATTGCTGCCTCAGCTGCAGCAATAATCCGCATTTGTTGTTTATTCGGCAACAGTTATCTTGCTTTCCAGCTCACTGTCCCTGTTATTCAAACTTTATAGTACCGTAGTATTTTAATTGTTTGGAAACTTGCAGTAGTGATCCCAGTCACTTCAAGTTCTCCATCTCCATAGTTTAAGACAACATCTTTAGTTCTCTCAGATACTAACAGATGTTCTTAATCTTCAATCCAGTGACTATCCCTTGGATTGACCCGATTGTGACTCCATATGCTCAAAGCGTATGAGACACCAATACAAGTACATTTTAAATGTACAATTTCCCAGAGAGTGTTAACAACTCCAAATCTATCCCAGTAGATCTTTATTCCCTGAATAAAGGTTGTTACTCCCCAGAATTCTACGGAGAATTTCTATTGAAAGAATATCTATGAAAGCCAAGCTTTCACCAATTGCTTTATTGGGAATTTCATTGTCAGTGCCCTCTCCCACTAACCTCCTTATATACACAAGAATTATTTTGTTTTGAATCAAATCATAAACCATTATGATTATTTCAAAACGACAGTTCCAAGAACCTTATGCTTGCATTGATCCAAACATGGATCGAATAACCCGCAAACCTTGTTAGTCGGTTATACAAAATCGTCAGGATGTTGTAAACATCCTCCAAAAGGTTTCCTTTTCAGGAAAGCGATTTTGATTTATAACTGGCACATTTCATAAATGAAATATACAGTTATTTTCAAGCATCTTCAAAATGGATTTACCATGGCAACAGGTAAAAGGTTGAACCGTTATTAACACAATGTTGATAACGATACCTTTCCGTCAAAAGCCTAGCTTTGTACGTTGGTATGTTGCCATCCATGTATGTCTTCCTTGAAGACGTTAAATGTACCATAGGCACAATGCCTTGTGGTATAACAACTAGTATCCAAAATAGTTGTTATACATGGAATCCATTTCGGATTCATGGCACTTTGCCATAACAGAGAGTCGATACCTTGTATCACTTCCTCAAAACGTAGTCGGATGGTACACCTCCATAAGATTGACATCTTTATGAGGTTAGATCAGAAAACCGATACCCTAGGTTGTTTTCTGACTCTATCCGATCTACGAGTTTCTTGTGTATTTGAAGGTTAATGGTATAGTTTCATCATACATGAACTATTGTGTTCCATTAAGGACTTCGTGCCTTGAACAGTATTACTCCGATTTTCATCGAGTATCACTATCCTCCCACTGACCACTGCATATCGGTATTCCTCTCTAGGAAAACCGCATGGTGAGCAACAATCACATTGTTCTCATGTGAGATTTATAAGTACTATACTTATGGTTTCCCTTAGGATAACCTATATTGGCACTTATCCAATTTGGGTCCTTAGTTTGGTATCATCCAAACGCTATGCCTGGCATACCCAAATTATCAGGAATGAGAAACCTCGTTTCTTCCCTGTTCATATCCTATATGATATCTGTTAAACAGATTTATATGGAACCTTATTCTAAATAAGTTTTGCACTGTTAATACATATCCTGTTGAAGGAAACAGTAGCTCAGAGCGACTCGCGAAAAACCTAATCATGTCCAACAAAACTTGGTTTTTAGTTCTGACACACCGTCAATTGACGTGTCTCGGGAGGAGTCCTCATATGAAAGAATACCGTACTCTTTCATGTACGTATGAAACTTACTGCTTAAGTATTTACCAATACGGTCTTACCGCAGCGGCATAATACTACAGCCGATCTGTTTGTATACTTCGTGTCGAAACTCAAAGTTTCGTATTTGTGTTCTTCAAAAGAAACACATAACCATAACGTGATGCCACATCCGTTAAGGTCACGAAATATTCATGTACACATCTAGCCAAGCTAGATATGGGCCCACTTGCTTCACCATGAATAGGGTTTACAGATCGGTGGCCTTTACACTATTACCTAGTAAATAGTATTTTAGGTACTTACCTAGTAAACTAGATTCGTAGTCCTTATTTGAATAGTCAAATCAGTCCTAGTACCCACTCTTCAAAAGTGTGGATATACGAGTCCTTGTTTAATGTGTCCCAGACAACAATGCCACAAATAAGTCTCTATTGATCAAATCAATTTGAGCTATTTATTTGTCATTTATATGTTTGAGATTTTATTTATATTCAAAATATAAATATGTTATTTACATCTAATGTATTTGTCTCAGTATCATCTTTACATAATGAAACACTTTAGTGTTTTAGAATATAAAGGTTTTATCCGCATCGGATTAAACACTGATATAGAGATAATGTCTCTAGTCTAACTAGTTACATTATAACATTTCCTAATTTAAGTACATACCCAAATGGGTTTCTAAATTAGGTATCTGCGGTCGAAACAGCGACTTTCGTCCCGTTTTCGATTTGCAGAAATCTCGGCTTGAAGCCAGTATCCAACTCACAGCGGATTCTGAACGTCAATACATATATTTTATGTACCACACTAAGTATTTAAATCCTAATTTAATACTAGTTGTGAACATAACTTTGACAAATATTTTAAAGTTAGAGCCTCGCCCTTTCTTTAATTCCTTCGTGTCTTCCATATCCAAATGGTAGTCACTTTGAGATATGTCAATTATCCTTTTCAATATTTCACAAACCTTTGGCCAAGCCTTGGGTTTTAGAATATCGAAATGATGTGCACACTTGTGCTACATGCCCAATTGCAAACTTTGACTTTTCTCCACTAGAATAGTCAATTAATTCTCCAAGAATTATTAATTGCAATTTTAATACTTTTAAATCTAAAGATAGATTTATTGTAAGTATATTAATTAAGCACTAAAGTCATCATCACATAAATCTTCCAAAGACTTTATGCTCTACTATTTGCTTAATTATGGGCTTAGTAATAATAAGTTATTTTATCAAATAAATTAACCTATTATCAATTCCCAATTGAAAATTAAATCATTTAAAACATTTAATCCAAGGATTATATATTTTAAATATTCAACCTTTTCAATTCTTTACTTGATTTCAATAATCCAACTATTTAATCAAATTATTAAGGTACTATTTATTATAATGATTACAATAATCCAATTATTTAATCAACTATAATTTTAATATTGATTACTATAATCCCATTATAAAATCAACTATCATTTATTCAATTATATTGATTACTATAATCCAATTATAAAATCAACTATAATTTTAATGAGTTGTATATAGTCCAACTATATATATAATTTAAAACAACATAAAATATTAGTCCAACTAATACTTTTAATAAATATGACGAGTAAAATAAAAAATGAGCGTGTTTAGCGAGTAATTGAACGAATGTTGCAAATTCAATACTTGCCTCCCACTATTTTTCGTCGAGCCTCTAACCCTCTGTGGAGTACTCAGGAAACCGCGTTTCCTAGTGGGCTATGATCCTATTAAATAACACACAACCCTGACTTTGGCCAATAAAAAGCTGTATGTTATTTAACTAGGTAGATCTCACAGATCAATTGGATCTCATCCAATTCCTAGATCCGGTTAGGTGGACATCCAAGTCTGAAACATATGTATAATGTCAATGTATCCAATACATTTTCCTAACCATATCCTCTGAATCATTTAGGCCTTGGCTTTGGCCAAACAAAACTAATGATTCCAGTTAAGCGGGACCCATTGACGAGGAAAGTTTCGTAATCAATGTCATTGGACAAAAGTGATCTGACTTTGGTCAATAAAAATCACGATTTGGACAAGACACCGATATGCAACAAAAACTCTCATGATTCAAGTACATCCTTGATTGACAAAGGTCTTGACTTTGGTCAAAAACAAACCAATGCCAACTTCGGATCTTGAACAAGAATCATTCAATGGAATGATATTTGCTTAATATAAAACGAGGGTTTTTCGCGTGCAAATTGGCTACCATTTAATTATCTTTGTTAAGGTCTCATCATCATACACCCTTAAACATGCATTCTAAATACATAATAAAGCGAGTATGAAATAAAATAATAATGATATGCGGATGGATACTCAACACATTGATCCTAGATCAAATCTCTCCCTTTCTCACTCAAGCTAGCACTTGTACAACTTCTACCCCGTTACACTACACTTCTAAAGAAACCTCATATACATAGAGGGGAATAGGTGAGAAGAGAATACAAAGAGAAAGAAGGTGATAAGGCTGGACACGCAGGTCCAATTTAATAAATCGAATTTATTACAACAATTTCTAAAATTGCCCACCCGACTAATATCCATCCGATATACATTATTCATTCAACACAACCACGTATTCACACACATAAGCATGCTATCAATCAATCTAATCAAATTAATTAATCTGATAATTAAGTGATCATCCAATGTTCAAACAACGATTTGATTTTGTTCGAGTCAAACTCGTTTTTGCGAATAAGTACTTAAAGTACCAATTCATGAATTAAATTAAACTACATCATTAAATCTAATTTAACATGTATTTAATACTAATTCACTATTCAATTCAAAATTAAATATTACACTTTTATTTAATAAACCTTTTACGATTTAAATTCCAAATCTAATCGTAACGCGTCTCAAAGACCGATTAACGTCCAACGTCAATTCAATTAAAGTCCAATGGGCTTTTGATTGATTTCTTAAGGCGTGGACTTTTGGTCAACTCGGGTCAAACCGATAACCAAAGTCCAATCCGGGATTACCCCATAAGCCCATAAATCAATCTTGGCCCATTAGCCCAATTGAACATTAAAGGTTCATTAGTCGCAATTGGGCTTTATGGTTAAGGTTTTGGGCCCAATTGGATCCAATCCACTTGGCCTAAACCAAACTTGATAAATCAAGCCCAATAGGCCCAATTACAACTTTAAATTCTAATTTCCAAAATTAGGCCCAATTAATTAAATCCAAAATTCAATTTTCACAATTTAATTACCAAAAGTGCATTATATGATTAATCAACTAAATCAACATTTCCAAAACACTAAATTAGTCCAATTAATCATACTTAATTCATTATTACATGTCAAACACACATAATGAAAAATCAAACCCATTTACATGCTTTCATGCTCTCGGCCAAGGAAGGTGATTTTGTGTCCGATTCGGTTTCGATCCAATCGAACCTACAATCGACATCAAATCAACATCCGATTTGATTTCATACACATCCAATGTCACAAAACCAAAATTACCAAGACATTAGGGCAATGACACATTCGGCCAAGGTAAGGAATTTGGGGTTTTTGTCCAATTCGAAATCCAATCCAATTCGATTCAAATTAACATCAACCTAAATGATTCTAACTCATCAAACGAATCAAAATCACAAAATTCAAAGAATCCAAAATATCACAAACCATTCGGCCAAGGCATTAATTTTGGGGAAAATAATTCCAAATCATTTTTCATCAAATTAGTCCAACCAAAATGAATTTAAACATGTTATAAGCATACTCAAACAAGCAATTTATTCAAATCATGCTCAAATCACATTTACCCAAATTTTAAACCCTACAAATTTCATGCTTGCAACATTAGCTCATGATGCCATTGTTGGTTTTTTTCTAAGGTCCCAAGATCAAATCAAGACATGAAATAATGCGTGAATACATCAACGGAGGTAGCGGAATACTCACATTGATCGGTTATGTCGATTTGAAGACGAATCAAGGCCAAAAACGTACTGCCTTGCTCACGCCACTGCAACCAGTCCATGCTCACTGTCTTGGCAGTTTCGGGTCTCAAAACGAAGCTCCAAACTCCGTCGGATGAGTCCCGCCTCATGGGTGAACCTCCCTACCACCTTCGCAAGACTCGTAGTGTGCTAGCACTTGCGGTTTTCACCATGAAAACCCAACACTTGGCTTCCCTAAAGTCACGCCCAAACTGGTTCAAAACCAGTGAAGAATGGCCACCATTGCCGTGAGAGGAAGAGAGAATTTTTGAGAGAGATTGAATTGTGTTGTCTTAAAATGATTTACAAAAATCAATTTATATTTATGCCATAATATTTATTAAATTAATAATAATTTATGACACAAAACATGCAATGGCTTAGAGTGTCAAACACTCAAACTCCATGCAATGACATTGAGTGCAATGTACACAATCTACATGCAAAGCATTAGAATGACATGTGTCATGTGGGCCCCACACGTTTCCAAATGAAAGTGGGCCCACGTGCACTCACGCGTTCGGGTTCGATATTTCCGAAATACCGAGCTTACGTCGCGACGTTAATTAAATCGAATTTAAATAAATAATTGCGCCTAGCGAAATTATTAATTACGTCGCTAACGAATTAATTCTAAATTAACTCGTTTGCCCGAATTAAAATCTAATTTTAATTCCGCGTCGAAATCTAATTTCGTTTAATATATCGAATATATTAATTTACCGATTAATTCCAAATTAATCGTTATCTCTCTCTAGACGATATTTTATCCCGGATAAAATATCTCCGTTATTAATCCTAGATTAATTTTTCTCTCTCTTCTGTATAATCCCAGATTATTCAAGAGTGCGAGTTGTGCGTCATCGGTGGATTATCGGGAAGCGACCCATGAGATCCCCGGATAATCTGGCAGTAAATACGGTCGTCGGAGTATCCGAATCACGTACGTACCAAGTACTATGTTCTACCGATTTACGAGACAAGGTCGACTCCTAGCAAAGCACCAAGTCTACCTAATTCTCCGGACATATCCATTAAAGAATATTAAGATCTGTATCAAGCGTAGTATACGATTGTATTGTGCATATCGGCCCAGTATCGGATAATCACGTGCTAGGGCTGGGGCTGGATAAGTGTCTGCCCCGTCCGAAACACATATCGGATGTCTGGTAACTAGTCTCTATAATCGGATATTCATGACCTGGTCATAATATCACGATTGGATGCGCATCACTTGAAGAGCACTAATACCGTATCCTGCGTGACATCATCTCCATTATGACTGGAGTGACACTTCCGTCTTGACATCACATCCAATACACTACGATTCCTGATAAACCCAGAAGAGGTGAACACAGAACCAGTAAGATCCCCCACCACCAAACCAAAGTTTACCGATTGTCGTAAGTATTAGCGATGTAAGTCTCAGGTTAAGACTATACACACACTACCTTGATTTCGGCCTCCCATAGACACCTAGTCATAATACCAATGGGATTCCGAAGGGTCTATCCAGAGCAAAGCTGTTTCCCGTACCATCGGTGAAACACGACCTCCTATCGCACTTGCACAAGTATCCAATACTTATATATATGAGAACTATGCCGTTGTGCCCTCACAACGCGCACAAGTGCAATACTAGCCTATTCCGCATTATCGATGTCCAGTCTCGATAATACTACGGCTAGGGATATTTAATGATTAATCCTTTGTGGACTGATACTGTTGTTGGATAATATGACCCATAGCGTCACTATTTGCACAGATCATTGTGTTGTTGTAGCAAATTAACTATGTAATAAGGAAATTGCACTCTCATCATTTGTGATTAGATCACCATAGATATATAAATGAAGAGAGGTCCCTATGATTAGTTCCTAGATTGAGATGATATGAGACAGTATCAGTCCACGAATGATTAATCATTGAATATCCCTAGCCGTAGTATTATCGAGACTGGACATCGATAATGCGGAATAGGCTAGTATTGCACTTGTGTGCGTTGTGAGGACACAACGGCATAGTTCTCATATATATAAGTGTTGGATACTTATGCAAGTGCGATAGGAGGTCGTGTTTCACCGATGGTACGGGAAACAGCTTCGCTCTGGATAGACCCCTCGGAATCCCATTGGTATTATGAATATGTGTCTATGGGAGGCCGAAATCAAGGTAGGTGTGTATAGTCTTAACCTGAGACTTACATCGCTAATGCTTACGACAATCGATATATTTTAGTTGAGGTCGTCTAGGACTGTAACTAGTTCTGTGTACGCCAATGCCGGGTATATTGAGAATCGTAGTGTATTGGATGTGATGTCAGACGGAAGTATCACTCCAGTCATAGTGGAGATGATGTCACGCAGGATATGGTATTAGTGCTCTTAAGAGATGCGCATCCAATCGTGATATTATGACCAGGTCATGAATATCCGATTATAGAGACTAGTTACCAGACATCCGATATGTGTTTCGGACGGGGCAGACACTTATCCAGCCCCAGCCCTAGCACGTGATTATCCGATACTGGGCCGATATGCACAATACATTAGTATACTACGCTTGATACAGATCTTAATATTCTTTAATGGATATGTCCGGAGAATTAGGTAGACTTGGTGCTTTGCTAGGAGTCGACCTTGTCTTGTAAATCGGTAGAACGTAGTACTTGGTACGTACGTGATTCGGGTACTCCGACGACCGTATTTACTGCCAGATTATCCGGGGATCTCATGGGTCGCTTCCCGATAATCCACCGATGACGCACAACTCGCACTCTTGAATAATCTGGGATTATACAGAAGAGAGAGAAAATTAATCTAGGATTAATAACGGAGATATTTTATCGGGATAAAATGTCGTCTAAAGAGAGAGAACGATTAATTCGGAATTAAATAGATGTATTAATATATTCGATATAATTAGACGAAATTAGATTTCGACGCGGAATTAAAATCAGATTTTAATTCGGGCAAACGAGTTAATTTAGAATTAATTCGTTAGCGACGTAAATAATAATTTCGCCAGGCGCAATTATTTATTTAAATTCGATTGAATTAACGTCGCGACGTAAGCTCGGTATTTCGGAAATATCGAACCCGAACGCGTGAGTGCACGTGGGCCCACTTTCATTTGGAAATGTGTGGGGCCCATATGACACATGTCATTCTAATGCTTTGCATGTAGATTGTGTACAATGCACTCAATGTCATTGCATGGAGTTTGAGTGTTTGACACTCTAAGCCATTGCATGTTATGTGTCATAATTTATTATTAATTTAATTAATTATGGCATAAATATAAATTGATTTTTGGTAAATCATTTTACAACTTAATACACAATTTTATCTCTCTCAAATTCTCTCTTCCTCTCACGGCAATGGTGGCCATTCTTCACTGGTTTTGAACCAGTTTGGGCGTGAATAAGGGAAGCAAGAGTGGTTTCTCATGGTGAGAAATCAAGTGCTAGCACACTTACAAGTCTTGCGAAGGTGGTAGGGAGGTTCACCCATGAGCCGGGATCCATTGGACGAAGCTCGGAGCTCCGTTTCTTCACTCAATTTTCTGTTTTGGTAGGACAGCGGACTGTTGCAGTGGTTGATCAAGGCAGTGCGTTTTTGGGCTTGAATCGTCTCCAAATCAACATAACCGATCAATGTGAGTATTCCGCTACCTCCGTTGATGTATTCATGCATTATTTCATGTCTTGATTTGATCTTGGGACCTTAGAAAAACTCAACATGGCATCAAGAGCTAATGTTGCAAGCATGAAAATGTAGGGCTTAAAATTGGGTAAATTTGTTGAGCATGATTTGAATAAATTGATTGTTTAAGTATGCTTATAACATGTTTTGATTCATTTTGGTTGGACCAATTTATTGAAAATTGATTTGGAATAATTTTTCCCAATTTATTCATGTTGGCCGAATGTGTAGGAGTCTTGGAGTTCTTGGAATTTTTTCATTTTAAATTCATTGGATGAGTTATAATGATATAGGATGATGTTAATTTGAAGTCAATTTGATTGAATTTTGAATTGAACAAAAATCCCCAATTCCTTACTTTGGCCGAATGTATAGCCTATTGAATGTCTTGGTAATTTTGATTTTATGAACATTGGATGTGTATGAAATCATTCGGGAAGTTAACACGTTGTCAATTGTGTAATTAATCGGATTAAATTCAAATCGGACAAAATAACTTCCTTGGCCGAGAGCATTGAAGCATGTTTATGGGTTTGATTTTCAATTTGTGTGTTGGACATATGATAATGAATTAAGCATGATTAATTGGACTAATTTGGTGCTTCGGAAATATTGATTTAGTCGATTAATCATATAATGCACTTTAGGTAATTGAATTGCGTAATTGGATTAGTGTAATTTAATTATTTAGGCTTAAATTGGATTTGGGCTTGAATTGTTTATTGTAATTGGGCCTATTGGGCTTGATTTATCAAGTTTGGTTTAGGCCAAATGGATTGGATCCAATTGGGCCCAAAACCTTGACCATAAAGCCCAAATGCGACTTAATGAACCTTTAAGTTCAATTGGGCCTAATGGGCCAAATTGATTTATGGGCTTATGGGGTAAATCCCGGATTGGACTTGGTTATCGGTTTGACCCGAGTTGACCAAAGTCACGCCTTAAGAAATCAATCAAAAGCCCATTGACTTTAATTGAATTGACGTTGGACGTTAATCGGTCTTTGAGACGCGTTACGATTAGATTTGGAATTTAAATCGTAAAAGGTTTATTAAATAAAAGTGTAATATTTAATTTGGAATTGAATAGTGAATTAGTATTAATACATGTTAAATTAGATTTAATGATGTAGTTTAATTTAATTCATGAATTCGTACTTTAAGTACTTATTCGCAAAAACGAGTTTGACTCGAACAAAATCAAATCATTGTTTGAACATTGGATGATCACTTAATTATCAGATTAATTAATTTGATTGAGTTGATTGATAGCATGCTTATGTGTGTGAATACGTGGTTGTGTTGAATGAATAATGTATATCGGATGGATATTAGTCGGGTGGGCAATTTTAGAAATTGTTGTAATAAATTCGATTTATTAAATTGGACCTGCGTGTCCAGCCTTATCACCTCTATTCTCTTTGTATTCTCTTCTCACCTATTCCCCTCTATGTATATGAGGTTTCTTTAGAAGTGTAGTGTAACGGGTAGAAGTAATACTAGTGCTAGCTTGAGTGAGAAAGGGAGAGATTTGATCTAGGATCAATGTGTTAAGTATCCATCCGCATATCATTATTATTTATTTTCATACTCGCTTTATTATGTATTTAGAATGCATGTTTAAGGGTGTATGATGATGAGACCTTAATAAAGATAATTAAATTGGTAGCCAATTTGCACGCGAAAAAGCCCTCATCAAATATCATGCGTTTTTCCTTCCATTGAGTGATTCTTACTCAAGATCCTAGATTGGCAGGGGTTGTTGGCCAAAGTCAAGCCCTTGTCCTTCGAAGATGTGTTTTAATCACGAGGCTTTGTTCCATATCGGTGTCGTGTCCAAGTTGTGGTTTGTTGGCCAAAGTCAAGACCACTTCTTGTCCATTGACATTGATTACGAAGCTTCCATGTCAATGGGTCCGCGCTTGACTGGGATCATTAGGTTTGTTGTGCCAAAGCCAAGGCCTAGTTGATTCAGAGGAAAAAGGTTAGGGTATACATTCGATGTATAGACATATATAAGATATAGGTTTAGGACTTGGATGTCCACCTACTGGATCTAGGAGTTGGATTAGATCCAATTGATCTTAGAGATCTACCTAGTTAATTATCATACAATTTGTTGGCCAAAGTCAAGATTGTGTGACATTTAACGGGATCCTAGCCCACTAGGAAACACGGTTTCCCGAGTACTCGACAGAGGGTTAGAGGCTCGACGAAAAATAGTGGGAGGCAAGTATTGAATTTGCAACATTCGTTCGAATACTCGCTAAACGCGCTCATCTATATTTTACTCGTCATATTAATCAAAAGTATTAGTTGGACTAATACTTTATGTTGTTTTTAAACAATATATAGTTGGACTATATACAAACTCATTCAATATATAGTTGATTTTGTATTGGATTATAGTAATCAATATAATTGAATTAAAATGATAGTTGATTTTATAATTAGATTATAGTAATCAATATTAAAATTATAGTTGATTAATAATTGGATTATTGTAATCATTATAATAAATAGTACCTTATTAAATTGATTAAATAGTTGGACTATTAAAATCAAGAAAGAATTGAAAGGTTGAATATTTAAAATATATAATCCTTGGATTAAATGTTTTAAATGATTTAATTTTCATTTGGGAATTAATAATAGGTTAATTTATTTGATAAAATACTTATTATGACTAAGCCCATAATTAAGCAAATAGTAGAGCATAAAATCTTTGGAAGATTTATGTGATGATGACTTTAGTGCTTAATTATTATACTTATCATAAATCTATCTTTAGATTTAAAAGTATTAAAATTGCAATTAATTGACCATTCTAGTGGAGAAAAGTCAAAGTTTGCAATTGGGCATGTAGCACAAGGTGCACATCATTTCGATATTCTAAAACCAAGGCTTGGCCAAAGGTTTGTGAAATATTGAAAAGGTAATTGACATATCCCAAAGTGACTACCATTTGGATATGGAAGACACGAAGGAATTAAAGATAGGGAGAGGCTCTAACTTTAAAAATATTTGTCAAAGTTATGTTTACTACTAGTATTAAATTGGATTTTAAATACTTAGTGTGGTACATAATACATATATGTATTGACGTTCAGAATCCCTGTGGGCTGGATACTGGCTTCAAGCCGAGATTTCTCTGCGAATTGGAAACGGGACGAAAGTCGCTGTTTCGACCGTAGATACCTAAATTTAGGAACTACCATTTGGGTATGTACTTAAAATGTATAATGTAACTAGTTAGACTAGAGACATTATCTCTATATCAGTGTTTAATCCGATGCGGATAAAACCTTTATATTCTGAAACACTAAAGTGTTTCATTATATAAAGATGATACTGAGATAAATACATTAGATGTAAATAACATAATTTATATTTTGAATATAAATAAAATCTCAAACATATAAATGACAAATAAATAGCTCAAATTGATTTGATCAATAGAGACTTATTTGTGGCATTGTTGTCTGGGACATAATTAAACGAGACTCGTATATCCACACTTTTGAAGAGTGGATACTAGGACTGATTTGACTATTCAAATAAGGTCTACGAATCTAGTTTATTAGGTAAAATACCTAAAATACTATTTACTTGGTAATAGTAAAAGGCCACCGATCTGTTAGCCCTATTCATGGTGAAGTAAGTGGGCCCATATCTAGCTAGGCTAAATGTGAACATGAATATTTCGTGACCTTAACGGATATGGCATCACGTTATGGTTATGTGTTTCTTTTGAAGAACACAAATACGAAACTTTGAGTTTCGACACGAAGTATACAAACAGATCGGCTGTAGTATTAATGCCGCTGCGGTAAGACCGTATTGGTAAATACTTAAGCAGTAATTTTCATACGTACATGAAAGAGTACGGTATTCTTTCATATGAGGACTCCTCCGAGACACGTCAATTGACGGTGTGTCAGAACTAAAACCAAGTTTGTTGGACATGATTAGGTTTTTCGCGAGTCGCTCTGAGCTACTGTTTCCTTCAACAGGATATGTATTAACAGTGCAAAACTTATTTGGAATAAGGTTCCATGTAAATCTGTTTGACAGATATCATATAGGATATGAACAGGAAAGAAACGAGGTTTCTTATTCCTGATAATTTGGGTATGCCAGGCATAAAGTTTGGATGATACCAAACTAAGAACCCAAATTGGATTAGTGCCAATATAGGTTATCCTAAGGGAAACCATAAGTATAGTACTTATAAATCCACATGAGAACAATGTGATTGTTGCTCACCATGCGGTTTTCCTGAGAGGAATACCGATATGCAGTGGACAGTGGGAGGATAGTGATACTCAATGTAAATCGGAGTAATACTATTCAGAGCACGAAGTCCTTAATGGAACACAAACAATTCATTTATGATGAATCTGCACCATTAATCTTCAAATACACAAGAAAACAGGTAGATCGGATAGAGTCAGAAAACAACCTAGGGTATGGGTTTCTGATCTAACCTCATTAAGATGTCAATCTTATGAAGGTAAATCCCCGACTACGTTTTAAGGAAGTGATACAAGGTATCGACTCCCTGTTATGGCAAAGTGCCATGAGTCCGAAATGGATTCCATGTATAACGACTATTATGGATACTAGTTGTTGTACCAAAAGCATTGTGCCTATGGTACATTATACGTCTTCAAGGAAGACATACATGGATGGCAACATACCAACGTACAAAGCTAGGCTTTTGACAGAAAGGTATCGTTATCAACATTGTGTTAATAACGGTTCAACCTTTTACCTGTTGCCATGGTAAATCCATTTTGAAAATGCTTGTTGATAACTGCGTATTTCATTTATGAAATTTGCCAGTTATAGATCAAAATCGCTTTCCTGAAAAGGAAACCTTTTGGAGGATGTTTACAACATCCTGACGATTTTGTATAACCGACAAACCAGGTTTGCGGGTTATTCGATCCATGTTTGGATCAATGCAAGCATAAGGTTCTTGGAACTGACGTTTTGAAATAATCATAATGGTTTATGATTTAACTCAAAACGAAATAATTCTTGTGTATATAAGGAGGTTAGTGGGAGAGGGCACTGACAATGAAATTCCCATAAAGCAATTGGTGAAAGCTTGGCTTTCATACATATTCTTTCAATAGAAATTCTCCGTAGAATTCTGGGGAGTAACAACCTTTATTCAAGGAATAAAGATCTACTAGGATAGATTTGGAGTTGGTTAACACTCTCTGGGAAATTGTACATTTAAATGTACTTGTATTGGTGTCTCATACGCTTCGAGCATATGGAGTCACAATTGGGTCAATCCAAGTGATAGTCACTGGATTGAACATAAGAACATCTGTTAGTATCTGAGAGAACTAAAGATGTTGTCTTAAACTATGGAGATGGAGAACTTGAAGTGACTGGGATCACTACTGCAAGTTTCCAAACAATAAAATACTACGGTACTATAAAGTTTGAATAACAGGGACAGTGAGCTGGAAATCTTCCTAGCAAGATAACTGTTGCCGAATAAACAACGATTGCGGATTATTGCTGCAGCTGAGGCAGCAATAAAGTCTTTTGGGTCGAAAGTGAATCTAATTAGATTAGATATAGTTCTGTTAGCAGCTGAGCTAGGCGTCAGCACAAGCTAAGGAATTAAAGGTCTCATCGACGATCCAGATATATACTTCTATATCATCTATCATCGATTGTTCGGATCATACATCGTGGCGATGTGATGATCGTGTAAATCGCGTCAGACGATAATTAAGCAAATCCGCTGACGAAAATCTTTCCTCAGCAATTTGAGCGAATTGTACATAGTTCGGGTGTTAGACACTCGAGTGACTGGCTATGTGCCAAGTGGGAGATTGTTGGATAATATGACCCATAGCGTCACTATTTGCACAGATCATTGTGTTGTTGTAGCAAATTAACTATGTAATAAGGAAATTTGCACTCTCATCATTTGTGATTAGATCACCATAGATATATAAATGAAGAGAGGTCCCTATGATTAGTTCCTAGATTGAGATGATATGAGACAGTATCAGTCCACGAATGATTAATCATTGAATATCCCTAGCCGTAGTATTATCGAGACTGGACATCGATAATGCGGAATAGGCTAGTATTGCACTTGTGTGCGTTGTGAGGACACAACGGCATAGTTCTCATATATATAAGTGTTGGATACTTATGCAAGTGCGATAGGAGGTCGTGTTTCACCGATGGTACGGGAAACAGCTTCGCTCTGGATAGACCCCTCGGAATCCCATTGGTATTATGAATATGTGTCTATGGGAGGCCGAAATCAAGGTAGGTGTGTATAGTCTTAACCTGAGACTTACATCGCTAATGCTTACGACAATCGATATATTTTAGTTGAGGTCGTCTAGGACTGTAACTAGTTCTGTGTACGCCAATGCCGGGTATATTGAGATCGTAGTGTATTGGATGTGATGTCAAGACGGAAGTATCACTCCAGTCATAGTGGAGATGATGTCACGCAGGATATGGTATTAGTGCTCTTAAGAGATGCGCATCCAATCGTGATATTATGACCAGCAGGTCATGAATATCCGATTATAGAGACTAGTTACCAGACATCCGATATGTGTTTCGGACGGGGCAGACTTATCCAGCCCCAGCCCTAGCACGTGATTATCCGATACTGGGCCGATATGCACAATACATTAGTATACTACGCTTGATACAGATCTTAATATTCTTTAATGGATATGTCCGGAGAATTAGGTAGACTTGGTGCTTTGCTAGGAGTCGACCTTGTCTTGTAAATCGGTAGAACGTAGTACTTGGTACGTACGTGATTCGGGTACTCTCCGACGACCGTATTTACTGCCAGATTATCCGGGGATCTCATGGGTCGCTTCCCGATAATCCACCGATGACGCACAACTCGCACTCTTGAATAATCTGGGATTATACAGAAGAGAGAGAAATTAATCTAGGATTAATAACGGAGATATTTTATCTGGGATAAAATGTCGTCTAAAGAGAGAGAACGATTAATTCGGAATTAATAGATGTATTAATATATTCGATATATTAGACGAAATTAGATTTCGACGCGGAATTAAAATCAGATTTTAATTCGGGCAAACGAGTTAATTTAGAATTAATTCGTTAGCGACGTAAATAATAATTTCGCCAGGCGCAATTATTTATTTAAATTCGATTGAATTAACGTCGCGACGTAAGCTCGGTATTTCGGAAATATCGAACCCGAACGCGTGAGTGCACGTGGGCCCACTTCATTTGGAAATGTGTGGGGCCCATATGACACATGTCATTCTAATGCTTTGCATGTAGATTGTGTACAATGCACTCAATGTCATTGCATGGAGTTTGAGTGTTTGACACTCTAAGCCATTGCATGTTATGTGTCATAATTTTATTATTAATTTAATGATAATTATGGCATAAATATAAATTGATTTTTGGTAAATCATTTTACAACTTAATACACAATTTTATCTCTCTCAAATTCTCTCTTCCTCTCACGGCAATGGTGGCCATTCTTCACTGGTTTTGAACCAGTTTGGGCGTGAATAAGGAAGCAAGAGTGGTTTCTCATGGTGAGAAATCAAGTGCTAGCACACTTTAAGTCTTGCGAAGGTGGTAGGGAGGTTCACCCATGAGCCGGGATCCATTGGACGAAGCTCGGAGCTCCGTTTCTTCACTCAATTTTCTGTTTTTGTAGGACAGCGGACTGTTGCAGTGGTGTGATCAAGGCAGTGCGTTTTTGGGCTTGAATCGTCTCCAAATCAACATAACCGATCAATGTGAGTATTCCGCTACCTCCGTTGATGTATTCATGCATTATTTCATGTCTTGATTTGATCTTGGGACCTTAGAAAAACTCAACAACTGTCTCATATCATCTCAATCCAGGAACTAATCATAGGGACCTCTCTTCATTTATATATCTATGGTGATCTAATCACAAATGATGAGAGTGCAATTTCCTTGTCACATAGTTAATTTGCTACAACAACACAATGATCTGTGCAAATAGTGACGCTATGGGTCATTTTGTCCAACAGGGAATGGCCAATATCCTTCAATATTGGGTTTCAAGATCTTACTCCGGTGAACTTTCCAAATCAGAAATGGCACAGCCATTTCCAAAGATCAAGAACTCAATGACTTGGGCGAATTGAATGGTGTTGCTGAGGCAAACAAATTTGAAGATAAAATGGAAGAGTTGGAGGGCATCTGCAAACCATTCAATGCGAAGATGTACCAGGGAGCTAGCGATGATGCTGGTGAAACCATGGATGATGATGGTCCTTCTGCTGGTCCAGGAAGTGGTTATGGCCCTAAAATCAAAGAGGTGGTTCAAGATGCATCAATGTGCAAAGTCGAAACTGTGGAACATAAAAAGAAGGTAAAAATGAAGGCAATTGGTTCGCTACTACGACATCATCACCCTCACTGTTTACATGACCAATGCTAGTTCCAAAGGCAGACGCTTGAGGATTGTTTGAGAAAAGAAGAAATGGAGAACCCACGGAAGCTGCTCGACGAAATATCAAAGAAGAATAAAATCCAAGTTCTTTATGGATCTTTTTTTTATATAAGCTCTCAATTTATTGAGTCATCGTCACATGAGGTGATTGTGGGGTTGTTGGGTGAATTGGTTGAATTTCCAGATAGTGTTAAACAGTTTATGAGTCAAAATCCAAGGAGTTTAGTGAAATTGAGTCAGTTAGGAAAGCTTGATCTTAGTGAAAATGAACTGACTGGTAGGTACCATGGTGGGGAACCAGAGTTTGGTGTTTTAGGTGGTTCTAAGTCTTTTTTTACCTCTGTAGAGTTAATGGAAACAACAAATGAATTTTCTAAGGAAAATGTTATTGGTGAGGGAGGCTTTGGATGTGTTTATAAGGGGAGTCTGTAAGATGGGAAAGTGGTGACTGTCAAGCAACTCTAGGCAAGTAGTGGGCAAGGGGAGAGAGAATTCAGGGCTGAAGTTGAGATCATTAGTCGTGTTCATCATCGACACTTGGTCTCATTGGTGGGATATTATGTTTCTGAGAAAAACATATTGCTCATCTATGAATTTGTTCCAAACTTGGAGCATAAAGGATGGCCAGTGCTGAAATGGACCAAAAGAGTCAAGATTGCTCTTAGGGCTGCCATGGGTTTGGTGTATTTGCATGAAGATTATTTTCTCAAAATTATTCATATGGACATTAAGTCAACAAATATTTTATTGAATGAAGTTTTTGAAGCACGGGTTGCAGATATTGGACTTATCAAACTGAATGACACTACTCGGACGCATGTATCAACTAGAGTCACGAGGACATTTGGGTATTTGGCACCATTGTATGCATCAAGTGGAAAATTGAGTAATAGATCAGATGTTTTCTCATTTGGAGTAGTGCTTCTGGAATTAGTTACCAGCGAGGTAGTCGTAGGAAAAGCAGTTAAGCAGCAGAAAAAAATTGGGGCAACTGCAGCCGCCGAGGGAAGAATATGTTGGGATGTATGCCCTAAAGCTGCATGTAATGTAGACGGCTTTATATTTTTTGAAATAAAATGATGCATTATTCATTTATCAAAATGTTTGTTTAATTTTCGCATATCTTAAATTATCTTGATTACCCTAGATTACTTACGTGCCTTCAGACTTAGTGTATGAGTGTCATACACAAGAGGATTTAAGTCTGAAGTTAGTAATCTTAAAGAGTCCATAGAGAGAAAATAAAACGGGTACTTTGTTTGTAGTTTATCTATAGCTGCGGTCCATTCTATATTTATATGGCGACCTTGATCTTGGATCGTCCATGTAGAGACATGAGAATGGAAGCACCTTGTATGATGTGATCATATAGGATTGGACCCAGATGGAAATGACTTTCTTATAATATCTGTTAAACAAAGAAAATCATTTCGATCTACTAGATGGTCATATATGGATTGATCTTAATCATAAGTGTACTACGAACTCATGCATGGTAGGCCATGTCCTTTGATTTACAAAGGTGAGGTTGGTGTAGTAGTCCCGACCAATAGCTACGTACTTTGGGGGCATGGTATGTTCTGTAGTTGGGAATGTTTTACATAAACATGGAGTTCACTCCTTCTTACGAGAAGTAGATGAGTATCTTTCTTAAGGGTTGATTCGGTACTTGAACGGTTAGAGTGCTCAAGTCTTTCTATTACGAATGGAAAGATTAAAATTCATAATGGTTATGAATAAATATTTCATTAGTATATCAATGGTACTTAAGGTAAAAATAATTAGATGGGTATAACGGACATTATGACCCGACTTTAATTACGAGATACTCGTGAAGGGTTAACCTATATGTAGTGACTATATCGATGGACACCGACTTGGTTCGGCTTAATATATCATCTGCGGCAACGAGAGTGCAGCTTCGGGATTTTAGTGGAATAACTCGAAGTTATAATTAAGAGCTTAATTAATGTTTCGATATTATTGGAGCTTGGAACCGTAGGTCTATTTGGTCCCCGTGCTAGCTCGATTTACTATAGCAGATTTAGTATAATTGGATAGTCCAATTATATTCTCACAAAGGTATAAATATTATTAATATGATTAATAATATTATTTTGTCACACTTGGAACTATATATTAAAAGTTAATATATGATTTTAATAATTATATGATAATTATTAAAATAAATAAATTAAATTATATTTGACATAATTTAATAAGGCTAAAGTTGGAATTTCCAATTTTTTGGTTTTGGAAACCCCAGGTATTATTTTGGAAGTTATGACTTTCAAAAGGTTAATTAAATATTTATTTTTGTAACATATATTGGCTTTATGGAAAGTTAATATTGGAGTTACAAAATTAATATTTTTCCTATGCCTTGGCCGATTTGGAGGTGGAAAATGGGAAAGGTTTTGTTTGTTTTGGAAACAAATAACCCTAGGTATAAAAAGAAGATTTATTTTTCTTTTTGCCTAAGCCTTTCATTCTAACTATAGCCTCCATCTTCTTCTTCTTCATTCTCTCTAAAAAGTTGAGACAAACCAAAAGAAAGAAAAAGACGAAAATAAAAACAAATATCAAGTGTGTTTAAATCTCTAAATCGTTTAGGGATTGTTTTGTGAGTCTTGGCCACACAAGTTTCCGTTGGTAACGAGATATAGTTCGGAAGACTTTGTGGTGTCGAACAAATCATCCTCTTCATCTCATTCTTGTTTTTCATGGCAGTGAGCATTATTTTTGCTCATTCCCGCCCCTATACTTGGTGAAACGGAACTCGATTTGGTTTCGTTTTAATCCAGTTGTTTTGGGGAATATTTTGTGGTGTTTTGGGCTGTGTTGGGGCTGTTTTCAAGTGAAAAATCAGAACCAAAATGCAGCCTTAGTCCACGCATTTCAGGGGCTGTTTCTGCAGTGTGTTGGGCGCGAATCGAGTCCAAAATAGTACAGTTTTTGTCCGGCTGTTCGGGGACTGTTCCGAGGATGGAATTTTGTCTAAAACAGAAGCAAAATTTCAGTGGTGGTGGAAGTAACATTCGGCAGTTCAAAGGGAAGGGCAGAAAAAAATTTCAAGTCTCATCCGTGTGCCTAAACCGTTTCCGCTGCGCAAGGAACATGTTTCCTACAGAATCCGCCGTGCACTTGACAATATTGGAAATCTTATTATTGTCAAAGGAGTTGATGGAAAGGCTCAGCCTCAGATCACTCGCCCCATCACTAGGAATTTCTACGCTCAATTACTTACCAATGCACAAGCAGCCGCTGAGAACAAAAAACAGGCTTCTGTTAATAATGTGAACAAAGCAGTTGTTCTTCAAAAGAAAGTCATTGTTAAACCAAAGGTGCAGGCTCAGGATGTGATTGAGATAAGTCATGATACAGTCACAGAAGAGGATGTTAGAGTTAATAAGCAAGACAAGGCTCCGGTGAACAAGAAGAAAGAGGCAGAAGATGTATCATCCAAGAAGAAATCACAGACTACCCTTATTTCAGCACTTACTACTAGAAGCAAAGCTACTGCTTGTGGTCTGGCTCAGAAACCAAAAGAACAGATTGTTGATATTGATGCAAAAGATGCTAACAATGACTTGGCTGGAGTGGAATATGTTGAAGACATTTACAAGTTCTACAAGCTTGTTGAGAATGAGAGCGGGCCTAGCAACTACATCCATACACAGACTGAGATTAATGAAAAGATGAGAGCCATATTGGTGGATTGGTTGATAGAGGTTCATCAAAAGTTTGAGCTTTCTCAGGAGACTCTTTATGTCACCATCAATGTAATGGATCGATTCCTCTCAGTGAAGGTGGTGCCTAGAAGGGAATTACAGTTGATGGGCCTTTCAATAGTAATGGTTGTGTGCTTATTGATTAACATCCTCTCCGAATTATAGTATACGTCTTTGATCATTTTATGACCTTGAGGACAAGGTCCTTTTGATGGGAAAGGCAATGTTACACATCAAGAGTTAGTTAGTTAGTTGCAATTGATTATGAAAGATTAAGTAAAGTTATTTAGTGGTTAGTTACTCTTGTAAAGTCATCATTTGGCTATAAAAATTGTACTAAAAGGCCATTATGGAATAAGAATGAATTTCAACAAATTAGCTCTCAAAGGCTTTTGAGTGTTTGGTTAGCTTCCACTTGAATTATTAGCTAACAATATGAAAAAAAAAAAAAAAACTTATTCAAGATCAAGTCAAACCTATAGAGAACCTACCTTTAGCAATCCTTCTATATTCTTGAAGTAATCTTGCTAGCGAAGTTTAAAGAAGCCAAAAAGAATGGTTTTTTTTTTACAAGTCTTGATAATGGTTCATTTAAGAATTCTTAATCGTGAGAGAATTCACTCTCACACACACATGGATGTTAAATGCCAATATCTATTATTTATTCAAAAAATTCTGTTAAAACTACAAACTAAAAGTACCTTTAAATAGACTCATTGTAAAATCCTAAGTTAACTTAAACAATGAAAACAAATTAAACTAAAATATTTAAAAGAAATCTCAGTTGAACTAATAAAATTAAATCCTAAACTAAATACCTTAAAATTTTGTGCATGAGTTTTTAAAATAACATTAGAGTTCAGCTCACCACTTAAACATAACATAAAATTAAAAACATATAATCTAAAGTTGTGGGGATTTATTCCTATTAAATTTGACTACGAAGGATTCCGAATATGTCTTTGAGTTTAACAATAAAGTTGTAAATCTTTGAGTCATCTTTCTAACAAAACTTGAATCACCCAAATCGGATATCGTATGAGAAAATTACAGTCAAAATAGGAAGACAACGTAAATCTCATCGTCATTGTCTAGATAGTCTTTTCTTAAAACTCTTTAATGAAATTTGACCAAAATTATTTTTCTTGATGACTCTTTAATACCCAATTCTCATACCTTTAATCACATCATATGGTTTAATATTCACAATTAAAAAAAAAAAATCAATGAAATTTTCAATCCAAATCAGTTTTTTTTTCTTTTTAGAAAAGTGAGATTAGAAACTTTTTTTTTTAAAAGTTATAATCAGCTGGAAATCCAATTCTCATATCATGGGTTCGAAACCATAGAGTTATTATTTGACTCAAGAGAGCTAGTACCCACAATTAGCAATCATTTTCAAATCAACAAATAATATTTCATTTTTTTTTTAATATAAAGAACGCTGATATATGGACTAAAAGGGTGAAAAAAAAGATTATCAACATATATATTTTAAAACAATTTTACATATAATCATATATTTTTCGATTAACTTTAAGCACCATTCTATCACCCTTGCTTTCGTGCAGCAAGGCGGTTTTATAATACAAAAAGTTGTGAGCAAATGAAGTGAAAATCTCTTCCTTTTTCTTCTTTGCATGTGAGATTTTTTTTTATGGGTGCTAGACCAACTTGTCCCTTCTCTTTTGTCCACATTAGACATTTCTATCAAACATTTTTTTTTGTTTTTGTATCTTTCATTCAGATCACTTAAGACTAACAATGTATTAGTAGTAAAAATTATTGTTGACGATTGTTTTTCGTTTCGATAGCAATATGAGAAATTATCCTCTCGAACAAACCTCTCACAACAGTAAATTAATCTGGTTAGTAGGGAACCAAATGCAAACTCAACAAACATACAGATAAATCACAGAGGCAAGAATTTACGTGGTTCGGCAGAGATTTACTCCAACCTACGTCCAATGGAGAAAAAGAATGTGTGTTTTATTACTGCTCGGAGTCAAGACCGACTCGAGCTACAAATAGGGTAACCAACTTACAAAGAGTTTACAACACATCAGGTCTTACACTAGCCCGTTACTATTCTCTCAATAGTCAAACAATCGACCAGTTTTCTCTCTATCACTAGATTTTTGGCACTTGGTTTCTCTCTAAGTGTTGAGACGCAAATTTTGCTAACTCTTTACAAGAGTTGTGAATACAATTCCAAAGAAGGGGAATTCCAAAGAATCCCCTTCTCTTATATAGACTTCCAAATCCACTATTCCACCGCCAATGACGTCATCCCATGTCACTTGGTCATCATTACTTTCCTTGAGTCATTGCTTCTACCACTTTCTTCAGCCAATCTCATGCGCCAATTGTTCTGTCACTTGCACCGGCCTATGACGGCCTCTGGCGGCTCTGCTCTGCCACTTCCTTGCCACCGCACCACCCTATGGCGGCTGGCAGTGGCTACTGTCACGGTGAACCACTACTTTCTAATAGTCATCATTAGCCTTCTAGAAGGGTATCTTCTCACTTTAGGGCATACGTCATTTGACTTAAGCGCATATTGGTCTGTGATCTCCTCTTGGTTTCCTCGGGTCAGCATACTGAGGTGGATGATACTGGTCAAACTCTATCTGACCTCTTCAACCAGGTCGGGTTGCTAAGCATGGACCCCTCGGGTCGGTTTCCACAAATACTCAAATGAACTCAAATCCAGAACTTGTTCTCTAGGTCGGGTCGGCGTACCAACTTGTTTCATCATCAACACACTCAGCCCTTGCATGAATCCCTCCATATAATGGGGTTGGGTCATTCTGTCAAATTTCGTCTGTCTCTTCAGGCCCTTGAGTATTTTCCATCCATTTTTGGCTAAGTAGAATCTCGATTCTACCCTCCTCAGTACTCGAACCGTCATCGGGGCCAGAAACCACCATCAACAATTGTAAATATGTTTAGATCATGTATATTAGTAGTGATTTAATTTGATTTATTAGACACGATTCGACAAAAAATTTAATGTCAGATCATAATCTCAAACTGTTATATCTAATCTGGCAACATCACTGATTTATGATTTTGGTATTTTGGGATGCAAGTTTTGTAGAATTAGGTTCAGTTATAGTGTATTCACTACTTGACTTCATATGCACTGTATAATCAAAAGCTATTGCTTCATATGTCCAAATTAAAGGCTAAAAAAAATGATACTCATCATGATCTGACTTGCTGTTTGCTTTAGGGTGATTTTGAGTCCAAATCTAAATTATCTCAATGTCTAGCAACGAATAATTCTTCTACTTATATGAAGGGGAAAGAACAAATTATACAAAATAACGTGTCAAAATATTGAATTTTATTGAAAAATTATTTTGAACACACTTATAAGTTGAATAATAATTTCATTATCAATACATATGTAATACAACATCCGTTTGCTCATTTATATATATGTCACAATATTTATCAATTACCCATGTTTTGTCTTTTATTTTTTATAATTTTTATTAGTAAAATGTTGAGTTTGATAGGATTATTTTATAATTTTATAAAATTATAAGAGGGATAATTATGTCAAATTAATAAATTTTAAAATTAGTCTAAATTGCTAAAAAAAAAATTAAAAAAAAAAGATTTAAAATTAGACCAAATAGCTAAAAAAAAAAAAAAAAAAAACATAATATATGGGTCAAAACCCGATGCCCCTCCTAAGCCTGAGCTAGGTCGGCATATGATAATAACAGAGAAGACAATACTGGCTTAGAAATTTACAGCTGAGTTAGCAGCATGTATGTGCTAGAATGAAAGCCATTAAAACATATGGTACAAAAACAACTGTAATGCAGGATTGGATAAAAAGATAAAACTCACTCTTCTCGGCGCATCTTCACATTAATTGGAATTTCCTTGTAGGATCGCACCTTCGCAGCTGCTTGACGGGACAACCTTCCAGAATATCTTTTAGTTCCCTGAGTTTCATATTTTACGTCACCATTTCCTTCTTCGTGCCCTCTTTCGACTAATAAATTCGAAAATGTTAGACAGCTCTCATGTATAAGTTCATCACACGGAGGAGAAGGAAACTTAGATTCATCTATTTCAAATAAATCCTTCTCAGTAGGTTCTGGTCCATCAGATTTAAATCTAGCAGATTGCCTTCTTGTATGAACCCTGTTAAAATTTATTAATAATATGATCAAGAGAAAATAAAACAATTTTTTTTTTGTTTCCTGAACGCACTCTATAACGAAAACAGCTCCTAAGTATCGAAATTGCACAGGAGCAGTAAAACATTGTTATAGACAACAAACCTCTTCTCAGTTTGTTCCGGTTCATCACTTTGGAAACTTGCAGATGGCCTTCTTGATGAACAAAGGCAATCAAAAGAAGGGAAAAAAAAGAGAGAAGAAAATCTCATTTATTTGTTTTTGTTATTTGAGATAACATGAAAATGGAAGTATCTCTTGGAAATTAAAATTGCACAACAAACCTCTCCTCTGTTGGCTGTGCCTCTTCGGATTTAAACCTAGCAGACTGCCTTCTTGAGCAGAGCCTATCCTCTGTTGGTTCTGCCTCTTCTGAATTAAACCTAGCGGACTGCCTTCTTAAACAAGGCCTGTTATAAGGATCATAGAAAAGCTTTTCATTTGTTTCTCTTATTTTTTTTTTTGTTCATTTTGAAACTTAAAATGGCAAAATGATTTAAAAATGTAAATTGCACAGAGTAGTATTTATTCAGAAACAAACCTCTTGTTATCAATCTTCTCTTTAGCTTGGACTGGTAAAACAGTAGAAGCATCCAAAGTTACATGCAAATCATAAGTGAAAAAGATTCAGTATATCAAAAGTTTCTGAAATTGTGAATAAAATAGCTGAGAAGTAAACTACATTTACTTGTGGATGGCTGTTCCCTCCTCCTGGTATTACTTGGTTTATTGTCCACCTCCACTGCTGCGATGAATTTGCCTGCTTCCTCACGTTTAGCTGCTCCAACCTTAGAATATAGAGAGAAAAGGAATGCACAAAATTACATATTGATGATGAAAGATGTTAAGGAAATATTATTATGGAAGCAATATTAAGGAAATATTATTATGGAAGCAATATTAAAGAACGATTTGTGATTTTATTATATATCTTTATTAGGATTAGTTCTTTCCTATTTCAATTTGATATGTAGCCTATATAAAGGCTCATACCACTGTAAATATAATATAAAGTAAATTCAAGACTTTATTTCATTATATAACATGGTATCAGACACCGGGTACTGACTTTTCTAGTTTCATTCTCTCTAATTCTAGTCGGCGCGTGGGGGATCACGACTACCATAATTGTATGGCCCTCACGCGTCCCCTTACCTACCGCCACCTTGCCTCGCTAACTTCACTGCGCATATTATCTCTATTACCAAATTTTCCCAATTCACAAAACCCTTACCTTGTTAAGTTTTCTTAGAATTAGTTTTCTTAGATCGTTAAGGAGGTCGAAGGGATTTAGGGAAGAACGAGGAGCTGAATCGGGAGACTTTGATTCATCGTCTTTCAACTGCTCTTCTTCTTCTTGAAGCTGTCGTTGTTCTTGTTCTTTGATGACTTTCTTGAACAATCTACTCGACATTATTGGCTCTTACAAACTTTATTCCAAGTTTCGCTTTCTTTCGGAATTTCGCTCCCTCTCAGGTTTTGGCTCTCTCTCGGGCTTCGGCTCTCCCTTTGGGCTTCGTAGGTTAAAGCTCATCACTTATCTCAAAGTTTCCAGCCTCCAAGTTTCAAGATTTCCAATTTCAGGACTCCGCTCTCCGATTTCAAGATGCAACCTCAAGCTTATTCCTTCGTCACCAGCTTGAGTTTGAGGGGGGTGTTAAGGAAATATTATTATAGAAACAATATTAAGGAAATATTATTATGGAAACAATATTAAGAAAATAATATCCCTATATAATGGAATCAATCTTCAAGATATAATTCCTAGAATCCCTACGATTTGTGATTTTATTATATATCTTTATTAGGATTAGTTCTTTCCTATTTCAATTTGATATGTAGCCTATATAAAGGCCCATACCATTGTAAATATAATATAAAGTGAATTCAAGACTTTCTTTCATTATCTAATAAAAGCTAAGTTTAGACTTTAGATTAGGTTTTGCTTATTACCTGGTTTTCAGGATTAACACACGTCACTGTTTTTGCTTTATTCTGCGAACAAGACAAATGATATTTGTCAGTCAATTGGAAAGTCTAATCTGATTAGGTAAGTTATAAGCGACCAAATAAGAAGATTACTCTAAAAATGACCTCTGATACAAGTTTTCTGGCTTTAAGCAAGCCATTTTTGCATCCAAGTTCATGGTGAAGTGCCTTCAGCTGAAATTCACAGAAGCACAGTGTCAACGTACAGAGACTACAGGGTAAAAAAGGAAAAGAAAATACAAAATAGATATAACTTGGATGTGAACAAATCATACCTTGTCTTTACCTGACTTAAGTTCCTGCAAAATGAGAGTCAATATCAAACTCCTGAATAATTCCATAATAGTGCACAAGGTCTTTACACGACTACTAAACAGCTAAGTGAAACTGAGAAATAAATAATCAGAAAGCAAAAGCAAAGTTACCGCTAACATCTGGCTGTTTGCTTGGGCAAGCTGCGAATTTTGCTGCTGCACTTTCTGAAGATTAATTCTCAACTTCTGTAGCTCAATTCCACTCAACTCAATGATTTTACTGCCAACCAGAATGAAGGAAAACAATGCACCAAGTACAAGTAACAAAAACAAATCACAGCAATCATTTGATATGAAAACCATATCAACTTTTATAGATAGATAAAACACTTAACATGGAAGGCACCACAAAAATGAAAAGGAGTACACCAGGATTAGAACAGGAGTCCTCTTAATCAAAACTTATATCCCAACATAACAATCCCCCCTAAAACAGACCAGAGCTCGCCTCAAGGACTGCTGCCTCCCAATCTAAACAAAGAAAAAAAAGACGCATCTTTGAATTCTCATGACCCAAAAACTCAAAGAGATGATCAATTTGACTTATTCCCATTATAGTGAAACCTTCTCAGTGGAATGGTCATCAAAGAATCACCAAAGTGAAATCATCAAAGAGTCACGTTTGGCATGAAGGAATTCTTGGTCCACTGAATTACAACATGTAAATGTGCAGAAAAAATAAATAAATAAAAGCTAGAATAAAAAAAGGTCACAAAGGATACTTTCTATCCTCGAGAACTTTCAACAAGGTCATATTTTCCTGTAAGAAAGATTCAGAATAATATCCGAATGAGTAAACAAAAAGTAAGATATTAAAGTATTCGCACATAAACAAAAGATATAGAGAAAAAAGTTAAACACTATGACAGTATACCTTGTGAAGCTTATCAATATAGTCTGAAGTTACAACTGAAAAGGCCTGCTGTGGCTTTGCTTCTTGGTTTGATGGTTTTGGCAGCTGTTGCAAGTTGCTTATATCAGATAGCTTTTTCCTTGGGGAACTACCCATTTTAGATCCCTTTGCCCTTTTCTCCCCTTTAGCTTTATTATCTAAAAAATCAACAACAATTTTTCATAAAGTCAATAAAAACCCTAAATCCCATCTGGTTGCCCATAATAACAATTAACAACAAAATGATAAGAAAGTGAATCCCACAAATCATGTTCTTTCAGCTGCCAATTCATAAACATATCAACCTTAATTAAAAGAATATTAGTGATGGTACCAAGTGTGCACTTGAAACCATTATATCCATGGTTCAAGTCACACCAATGGCATATTTGCCCAATTTAGGCATATTTGCCTACAAGACTTTAAGCCCAACAACCCCCCACGTGGGTGAGACCCCATACAGAGATAAAGCCGTGCGGGACCGTTCGGAGAGCAGCCATGATCGCCACCGTCGAGAACCCAAAACGGAAAATTGGCCTCATAGATCCGAGGGACACAGAAAAGTGCACCTTCAATTACCATAATTTTTCCTCTGTTCATCGAATTCCTCAGCAATTATAAATACTCAAAGATAGTGAACCAACTCACCTAAATTCAGATAAACATCTGCATTTACCCTCCAACCAACAGCTTATTATTAACACTAATTTCTTTCCTTTTCAACCAAAAAAAATATAACAATGATAAATTTTAACATAAGAGTCCAAAATGTCATCAAATTTGCAAACCCTAACTCTAGAAACATCAATACTATAAATTCCCTTCCCACGTTTTCTCAGCAACCAAGCAAAGCAAGCAAGTTCTACATTATTGAAACCCTGAAACCCCTAACGCATAAGCCAATTTCATCAGTCACTAAAAAAAACCCTAATTTTCCAACAAAACCGAGTCGTTATTCCTATCATTTCAATTATTTTGGAGATTTTAAGAGATTACAAAGAAAATCAAGAAGTAACCAACTATAAAGAACAAAAAGATTACCTGCAACAACAATGCAATTCTCCGTATCAAGAAATTTGAGATTCTCCATCATGGACGCTCATCTGAAACCCTAATTTCTCTCCCTCTCTCGGAAAAGACTCTTCGTTGCCTGTGACGGGGAGGGAAAATGAACAGAGGCGAGTAAGTAAGCGTAAAATGGTAAAATCGAGAGGAGGCTTGGGATAACGGCTTTCCGAACCAAGGACCGAGCCTATTCAAAAGATTTGATTTTTCGAGTTATGATATTAATATAATTTGTCATCTATACATTTGCTTGGTGTGGTTGAGAAAATCCTCCAAATTTTAAAAATTCATTATAAATTTTTTTTTTATTTCAACCATTAGAATTAAATGAGATGAAAGTACCTAGTCTCCTCCTGTAGTTGTGGGAATAATATTGGCATCACTTCAAATAAATTTTATTGTAACATGTATGATACATCGGATATGTTAATATTTGTATCTGATCCTAATGTATTGAATACGTAAGCTCTTATTTACATATCAATTTTTATTTTTATTAGATTGAGGGTGTCAATATTTGTGTCCAACATGTCCAGTCAACATATATACAAAATTATATAATACTCGATCTTAACAGATTGAGTCTCAAAATCCGTCATCACCGTATAAATTTTTATCATCCCTATCCCTATTTACGGTGCATATGATGTTGGTTAAAAAAAAATATGATATCAGTAATATAATCGTATTTATGAGTATATATTTTTATCAAATATTTATAGTTTTAACAAATAAATCGGTGTTGCGTTCTGACAAATTCCTTACCAATAAATGTTAGTATTCTTTAAAAAAAGGGTTGAGATAAGTTCACTTTCTTTCCGACCATCAATTTATCTAACAAAAAATCTCGGGGTTTAGCCTTTATTTTTATTCTGTTTAATTCATACATGAAAAAGGAGTTTACGGTCATAATTTCCATTTATACAAATCGATTTTAAAGATGAATTATACCTATATTTATAATATTTTAACATTTAAAAGGAGTTTATGGTTATATTTTTTAATTTGTACTAAGTCGATTTTTAAAAATAAATTATACCCATATTCATAACAGTTTGAGATTTAAGATCATGGAGAAAAAGATTGAGGAAAAAAAAAAGTCAAAGTAGGATCCATATTGATCAATAAGTCAAACAGAAGGCATCATCGAGATAGCAAATCTGTTGACATTTTATTAACAAGTTGGATATTTTCTCAAAAAAAAAAAAACAACTTGGATAACAAAATTCATATAATTTTGATTCTTATGGTCCCATTTATCCAATTAAAATCCTTTCTTTCCTCGGTGGTTTTCGATTCTTTCTTTCAAAAAAAAAAAACCACATAAAAAAGTCATTCCCAACCCTCAACTCTTTTTTTTTAAACCCCGCTGTCAAACTATCTGATCCGGAGTTAAGCGGAACAGGTAAAATCTCTTACGGTCTCAGACTCTTACAAGAAATATACTTCATTGACTCGAACTCATAACCTAATAATCAAGTTATAAATCATTTGTCACCAAACCACATTTTTTGGAAGCCTCAACTCTCCTAATTTACTATTTATCTTTACTTTTAAATTTGTCATATTAATTTTTCTACAAATAAAATTTTATATGTTAGAATTATCCCACAATATAGCATCACTCCTTAAACTAGTTTATAAGGCTAGAGAGAGATCTAAAACTAACCCTAATATCACAATTCACAATTCATTTTTTTTTTTTTTAAATCGTTGGAAACCTCACCGCCAAACCACCTCTTTTGGGCTTAAGCGGAGTGGGTAAAATCACCGGTTATCTCAGACTCTTACAAGAAAAGCACTATCTGGATTCGAACCCAGGACCTTTAGGTGAGATTCTGAACCCTACACCACCAAGTCACGCCCCTTGGGGACTTCACAATTCATAATACGCAAGCCCAAATTCAAAAGTAGTATAACATACCGTCAATTTAGATTGATAGTTGATTTTTTTCTATTCACCTTTTAATGGACGGTTAAGATCCAATTACTTATAACTTCTTATCTAATAAATACCCATTACAATTTTTCTTTAAAAAAACAACACAAATATTCAACTCAGCAGTGAATCCAAATCTTATATATCAATTTTATCCCAAGTTCATTATTATGATTATTTGATATTGATTGTAACACAATATCAATTGTTGAGATTATTTCACATCGATTTTAAAAGAGGTGTAATAGAATAATGTCTAATCAAT
Organism: Zanthoxylum bungeanum; assembly: GCA_019454045.1. Taxonomy (NCBI): domain Eukaryota; kingdom Viridiplantae; phylum Streptophyta; class Magnoliopsida; order Sapindales; family Rutaceae; genus Zanthoxylum; species Zanthoxylum bungeanum. Next base: position 153,345 of record SKCR01012870.1, read on the forward strand.
ATTTTTTCTTTTCTTCAAAAATTTGATCAGAGAAATATTTTTTTTAATTCTTTTTATTTTTTTGCATCAAGATCAAGTTTTTTTTTTTTTTTTTTTGGTAAATGCATGCCCAGATTTGATATCAAGTTGTTGATGGTGTTTTCAGGCACTATGACATTTAGGGCAGCACGACGAGGACAAAAGGGTAATTCCCTGGCTGGTTAAAATCATCAAAGCCGACCCGACCACAACATGAAAAGACCGATCACTTTGGTTCGGATACCGAGCACTATAAGGTCGGCAGAATCACTCTCAGCCTAAAAGATTGTCATGACCGACCTCATAAAGACCGATCATATGGCAAGACGTGTTCAAGATGACGACACCCTACTCTTGCGGATAAGATAAACAAATTATCCTACTCTCACAAGGAGAAGAAGTCAGAATCCAAGAAGGAATAAGAAAAGAGAAGGCAGTATTAGACTAGGAATCCTTACAAAATGAGAAGACTAAGATCAAATAGGATTTCTTATGATAATAGGAGTCTGATTTCTGTGTTATTATAAATAGGAGGGCATAGTATGTGTAAGGGGCATCATAAAAATTAGTGATCAGAATCATCAAGCTCTGATTTGTAAAAACAAAGAAGAGACCCGAGAAGCGTATTTAGTAATAAAGAGTACCATCCTGTTCTTGTCCGTGGACGTAGGTCGGATCAAAGATCCACCGAACCACGTTAAATCTCCTTGTTGATTGGTGTGTTTGTCTGTCTTTTGCTAAATTTGCTTTTGGTCCCCCATAACCAAACAAATTCACTATTGAAGGAGGATTACCTCGGAGGTGATATTACTGTATTGCCCCGAGACCAAAATCCGCCGTCAACACAAGTATTTGTCCCAAAAAGAGAGAGAGAGAGAGAGAGAGAGACTTTATGAGTCAGAATCATGCATGTAAAGCAAATATTTATTTTCCCTAAAATTATGATTTTGATGATTTAATGTAGGGGTGAGCAACGGTCCGGGTCTACCCGGAACCTGTTGGAACGGACCGATTTTCCGGGTTTGGAACCGGAACCAGTTATAATCGGGTAGGTTCCGGTTCCAAAAATGAAGGAACCGATTTATCCGGGTAGGTTCCGGTTCCAAAATGATCGGAACCGGAACCGGACCATGGAACCGGTTTTAATAACGTACCAGATAATTTCTGTTGAAATTTAGAACCTATATTAGGTCGAAAATTGTATTTCTGAGAGTGAATCTAGTTTTAATAATGTGAAATTTATAGATGTTTAAAACCTTTTTATTACTTCTTGTTATTACTGGCTATTTCCAATTGGCCAATACTTTTACTGGATTATAACATTTTTTATTACTTGTTATGATTACATTCAACTGAGTGTTAAAGTGGGACTACTGATGACCTCTGTTTTTAAAAGTCTAAAGCTTCATTTTCTTCGTTCTTGAGCTTCCGCACTTCGATTTGGTCCTCGTTTTTTCCTACGGACTCGTATTGGAATATAGTTTTTATTAAAATATTTTAAAATAGGGTAATTCGGAACCGGACCGGAACCGGACCGGAACCGAATTGGAACCGAATAATAGGGTACCCTGTTTAATTGGGTAGGTTCCGGTTCCACTTAGTGCGGAACCGAATTTTTCTGGGTAGGTTCCGGTTCTATGCGGATTCGGAACCGAAACCGGTTTTGCTCACCCCTAATTAATGGGCTGCTATATAAATTTTCGACGATCTTTCCCTTTCTTGGGGCAATGCATTAAAAATGTTCTTCCTACCAAAGACAAAAAAAAATATAAGTAGATAGAGAATTAATAACTTTATACCTCTTTTCTTATAAAACTTAAATCGAATTTAGGCGAAGAGTATAATTTAAATTAAGGACTGTTTATCCAAGATTTAAAGCAAATCACTAATTAAATGGACAGAGGTTGCTCGGGATAGTCTACACATACACATGTGTTTGACTGATATGGATGACAATTACGACTTTTTGTCTTAATAAAGTCTCGACTCCTTTAGAATTTTGATCTTTTTTTGAATCGGGAAGAAAAAACTTCCCCTGAATCTTTGACATAATGATTTGAGATCCTAAATTTCAATTGAGATTCATGATGTTTTAGGCTAAAATTCGGGATTTGTGATGAGATTTTGTCTCAAATCAATCGATTTTTTAAATCGGAATGAAAAATCATTTAATATCCTAACTGAAATTTTTATTCTCGAATCTGTACCGAATGATAAGGGATCAGATTCATAATTTTCTGCCAATTTTATAGACTATGTCCTAAAATTTGACACAAAATTAAAATTAAAATCTAAATCTAAATATTTTAATTTTTTATATATTTTATAATCATTTATTGATAGATGTCAAATTTTAGAAACTAATATAAGCCTCCAAAATCAAGACAACTCAGGCCGCGCCCCCACATGTATTGTTAGTAAATACGGTACCTATTAACTAAACGTGTGTTTACTAAATATTATAGCTGCACAGTTTTGAAAATATTGTAATATGTTTTTTTTTTTATATATAAAAAAAGGTTTGTCTAATTACACATTGATTTTATTTACATGTATTGATTTCAGTTTTCACTAGTCCTCAAAGGGTGTGTCTTGGTGGTATAGGGTTCAAGATCTAACCTTAAAGTTTTGGGTTCAAATCCAGAGAATGTATTTCTTATAAAAATCTGAGACAATCGAAGTTTTACTTGCTCCGCTTAAACCTGAAATAGGTGATTTGGCGACGGGATTTCTTACCTTCAAAAAAAAAAAAAAAGTATTGTTTTCACTAAAATTATTGTTGCTCGAAACTATTTTGAAAATCAACATACCGTCCTTCATCTTATGTTGTCATTCAGTGACATATTTTTTCATATTTACCCCATTTACTTTCTTGCAGTTTTCGTAATATTTTTTTACTTGCTTGACACTATAATTTTAACAAAATAAAACAGTGGTTATTTGACAGTAGTTTATTTTTGAAAAATAAAAAAGGTAACAAATATATTATGAAAACTTTCACAACCAAAAAAAAAAAAAACAAAAAACAAAAAAACATTGAGAGATTCTCCCTATGTTAAGCACATATTAGGATAACCTAATTAAGTGTGTCAATTATTCATTTGATGAGCATGAGCAAGAACATAAGTTTACAAGTACTTTTAATTTTAGTTCACATAGTCATGAAAAAAATATTAAAAAATAAAACTCAATTAAGAAAAGGTAAAAATACCAAAATTATAAAACCCTAATTTCAAAATTAAATGTGTTGCATGTTTGTGATTATAGTTGGTAATTTTCTCTGTCATGTTCGGAATGAAATTTGAGATATTTTCAATCGAAAAAAAAAAATGAGATTGTGATATTTTTTTTATTCCGATTATTATTTAAACGAATTGGTATCAAAATTGACAAATCACAACCCGTCTTACCCTATTACCAATCCTAGTGTGATTTGATTAGGGTCCAAATCACCAACAATCGAGTAGTTTAAATATTAGGTTATCCTATATAGCAATTGCTACTACTTTTTTTTATAAAAAAATTCATGTTTAAAATTATCAACATATTTGATAGGCTGCACATGAAAATAAGTACCTTTTCTTTTTCAATCTCCTATTGATAAGGGGTGAATATGTTAGTTTTTACCGTCCCTCTATCTTGATATTTTGTAAGTTATCTCGAGTCTTACGAGAGTTTTGATGTGTTTTGAGTTCTTTTTGCAGATAAAATTAATATCGAGACTCAATGAAATCAATGTGGGATGAAAACGGAAAAATGTGGAACAAACATGGGCAAAATTGGAATTAAGAAGCGCGTCGCGACTCCGGATCGCGCGTCGAGACGCTCCAAAAAACAAAATTGAGGCATAATGTGCTGAATTGGTAACACTACCGCGTCGCGACGCTGGACATTGCGCGTCACGACTCTGACATCGCTCGTCGCGACGTATACTACTGAGCAAGATGACTTTCAACAACTAAACCCGGCCGGCGGTTCGGTTCCGGTTCAGAACCGAACCGAACCGGCCGGTTTCCGGTTCCACAAGTGTGGAACCGGAACCTTGAACCGAACCGGAACCGACCGGTTCGGTTCGATTCCAAGTGTAGGCACTGCATTTTTGCATATAAGTCCCTATGATGAGTCTCAATTGGAGACACTACCTTTTAAGTCACGGAGGTCACGGAAAACGGACATCGGAAAGGGAAATTCAGAATAAACAAGGTTCACTGTTTTCGTTCGTGTTGCGTTCGTGTATACGTTCGAACGCCAAACAGATTGCGGGCGTTCGTGCCGCGTTCAAAGAGGCGTTCGAACGGTGTCAGTAATTCTGGTTTTGCTGCTAGCCTCACATTAAGCCCAATTCGCCCAAGCCTTGGCCCACACGCCCAAGCCCACTTAAAACACATATTTAACACATGGTGAAATCAAAACAAATCTAAAAATCACATACCAAATTAAAATAAACATTAAAATCAATCAAATATTTTAATTCATTAATTAAGATATTTACCCACCAATTACACAAGATTATTTCCTAACTAAACAAAATCACATACTAAATTAAAAAGATGTCATGCCCAATTAAAATCAATTATAAAAAATTAAATATCTTTGACTTTCCTTGCTCAACACCAAATCAAATCCATTCCTTGTGAGACAAGGTGAAGCCCTAGCCTTTCTCTATATAAACAACCTCTAACCAAGAAAAGCCTCTCCTAGCTCATTCATACAAGAAAAGCCTCTCCTAGCTCATTCATACAGAAAAGCCTCTCCTAGCTCATTCATACAAGAAAAGCCTCCCCTAGCTCATACACACAACTCACACGAAAATCACAACACACACAAGAAACACCCAAGCTTATTGACACAACTCTCCCTCACTCTCAATAACCGAAGATCACAAACCAAAGAACCCTCATTGCCTTGACCAAAACACATCCCGAACAGCCCATTACCTCATCAAAACAGCCCCCGAACCACACCATAACACCACCGAAAATCACACCCAAAACAGTAGCCAAAACATCCCAAGAACAGTAACTAAAATACAGCAGCAGAACAGTAGCAAAACGGCAGCGAATCAGAGTCAAAAGCAGCAGCAAAAGGCGGAGAACGACGACTCAAAACAGTAAGACAACGAACGAGAGCAGTGAACCGGAAGAGTTGCGAAGCATCCACCCTTCTGACGATCGTGTACCGTACATCCGAGAGGTGATTTAAAAGGTTAGACCTAAGGGCACTTTTCTCATTAGTTTATATTCGTCTTTTGATTGTTTATTGAATTCTATTCGCATGAGAGTCGTTTGTGGATGCATGTTGTGGCTTGAATGAAATGGAAAATGTGTCGCCTCTTGTGGTATATAGGATGGAAACCGGACATAAATTTCATAGCCGATTCCGAATGGACGGTAGTATGATCTGTACTCGGGATACAACTCCACGTACCACTTGAGTAAACGGCACATTCTTTTGTTTTATGTTGCTTGGATTTATTTATTTTTCGTTATTTGAATTCTGCATGTTACTTTTGTATGTATGATACAATCGAGCGCATGGGCTTAGTAAGTCGGATTAAAGGTCCCCTATTTGGAGGGGTTAAAATCCTTTACCACAATGCTTTGCCGCGCCGGTTGATGTGTGTTCGGTTGGATATAAGATATGTTCAATCGGACATACTAAGTTTGATATGATTGTCTTTATTCTTGTATGCATGATGTGATCGAGCGCATGAGCTTAGTAAGTGCGATGAAATGTCCTCTAATTGAAGAGGTTAAAATCCTTCACCATGATGCTTTGCCGCGCCGATTAACGTATATTCGGTTGAATGTAAGATGTGTTCAATCGGGTACATGAAGTCTAAGGTTATTGTCTTTATTTTTATATGCATTGAGATAAACGCATGGGCTTAGTAAGTGCGATGAAAGATCCTCTAATTTGAGAGGTTAAAATCCTTCGCCACGATGCTTCGTATTTCGCTATTTGCTTTTTTTATGAATGTATGGCGTCACATTTTGTGCATCAGGTCTGTTCCCGTTCGAACGCTATACGAACGCAAAACTTCTGTTTCCCATTCGAACACGTTTTACAAACGGTACTCGAACGCGCATGCATTCTGTTTCATCAGGTCTGGATCCGTTCGAACGCGTTATCAAACGCTACACGAACGTGAACCTTCTGTTTACCGTTCGAACGCGTTTACGAACGCTACACGAACGCGCACACACTGAACTAAGTCTGCATCATCATATTTCATGCATAATTGCCTCTTGGGTGATCTCTCTTGCATTATGTAGTCAATCATATTATTTGTATTCCTGCATTTATCCATTCGATGTATTCATGAGATAGTACCCAAACATGATTAGGTTGTTCTTAGTTTTCCATATCATATGATTGAGAATATGTTCATGAGATTGCCATGTGATGTTGTATGTTGTGATGATTAATTTCATGCATGTGGATTTAGAAGCATGATACTCTTGGAAATAAGTGTTGCTTTTCATTACAAGTGACATAAGTAAGGGACCATTCCGAACCCAACGGTTTGAGGTCTTCCCTTGCGAGGGGTGAGTGCGGCCTTAAATCTCATTTTCCCGGTTCACACCGGGTGGCGACTCCATTATTCTCCGGTTTAGTCCCTCGTGGCTACTCCGTACTCCCAACCGGGCCGCGAGCCCGGGACAGCATGCGTCGCCCCAGATCCTGTGTTCCCACAGTCTGGCGACTCCACTGGGGATAGAGAATCGGCCTCGAAATATTGTCTTGCAATGTTTGGATTTATGTTCTAATTGACTGTGTCTATAGTGGATGAAATGGGGGTTTAATCAAAGGCATTTTGAGGCTAGGTAATGGTTTGGTGTCTTCATTTATTCACTACCTTTCTAGAAGGAAAAGCTGTGAAGGCACCTATATAGCCATCTACTCGTAGCCTATTGTGATGGACTAATTTGGAGGACTCGTTGTTTATTCCTGACAACAAGCGATAAGAGCCTAAGAGGCTTGAGTATTTAATTGAGCCTCGCTCCACCCTCTATCTGGGGAATCTACAACGGGAAATCCATTTGACAGTCCGTCACACACCATAGCTCATTGGCACGTACCTTAGTGTATAAAAAACGGTGCGCTCACTTGGTCGCTCAAACCCTTGAGTGGGGAGACCTAGTTGTGGGCCATCCTTCGCCGGTGAGAGCCTTTGTCTACACTCTTGCGAACCCACCCATAGACCGGGTTTGTATGGTTAAAGTAACAATTATTTCCTTGAATATGTGCTTATGGACCATCCTCATTTGGATGCAGTTGGACTATTGTCAGAAATGCGAACTTGCTGGGCCATTTAAACTGGGCGAGTTCGTACCTTATGACCATTAGGCCCAAAGCTTCTGAAATGTTGATGGGCCATTCTGTAGAAATCATTGTTTTATGTTTGCATTATCTTACTTTGTGCAGTTGTGCTTGTGTTCGGAACATTACCATTTGGATTTAGTTGGGCTTATTGCCATGAGATGTGAACTTGTTGGGCCATTTAAACAAGGACGAGTTCACTCCTATGACAGTTAGCCCAAAAGCTTCTAAAATGATGGTGGGCCGATTTGTTTGAAAATTTTAGTTGATTTAGTATGTTATATATGTTACATACATCGCATGCACCCCATGCATACATACATCATGTTAACCCTTGTGTTTTGAAAGCCATCATAGATTCCCGTTGGGTTAGGGAAAAGGGAAGACTCACCAAAATACTGGGAACATACATGAGTGAATCAGATATTGAGGTATCCCGTATGGATCAGTTGGAAAACAGTCTCGCCAAGGTCACCGAACAGTTGTAAGCCATGACTACTGCCATGACAAATATGGATGTACCCCGTGCTGGGGAAACTCTGAGAATGTGAGGCGCGAGGAGCCTTTGAATGGGTTGGGGGATGATATCCCCACTTTTGATGATGACATGACAGAGCATGCAACAGGCAGAGTGATTGGGTCTCAGGCAGAATTTCAGAAGATTCGGGATCAGGTTGAGTCAGTTACCCGTAAGATGAAGGGTAATGACGAAGAATTACTAGACTATGAGGTGATGGCTTTTGAGGAACAGTTGCCTGCTCAGTTCAAGATGCCGGATATGGCCAAGTTCAACGGGAATGGGGATCCGAGGGTCCACCTCCGACAATATGTGTCAGTTATGAGTTCAGTGGGCCTAACACAGCGCCAAGCTCGGAAGATGTTTGAGATGTCACTTGAGGGGCCACCCGTAGTGTGGTACCATAGCCTTGAAAGAAAGGTTAAGGAGGATTGGAGGGAATTGGCAGATGTATTCCTGAAACAATATTTTACAGACTTAGAGATTGATTTGTCACTTCGTGATTTGGAGAACACTAAGCAGAAGCCAGAAGAAAGCTTCAAGGAGTATGTAGACCGCTGGAGAAGCCAGCTTCTGAAAATGCAGACTCGGCCCTCTGAGAAGGACCAGATTAAAATGATCATCAAGGGCACTAAGCCCTCGATCTATGGCAAGTTGAGGAGGATGACTTCAATGATTGCGAATTTCCGACAGTTGAGGGAAACTGTCATGGATATTGAAGAAGAGGAGGCCGAGAACAGGAAGTTTTATGGCCAGAATAGAAGGAATTTTGGGGGACATCCTGAAGCCAAGTCTTCCAGTGCTGAGGTCACTGCCATCAGGAACAGACGTTTCTCCAACTTGGGTAGACCTCTATCAAAGGTGTTTGAGAAATTGAAGATGCAAGGACTCCTGAAACCCTTGGAACCTAAACCTCTCCCCAGCCATGTGCCGCACTACCTTGACTTGAACTTATTCTGTTATTTTCACCAGCAAAAGGGTCACGAAACTGACAACTGCCCCCGCCTTAGGCATGAGATCCAATACCTGATTGACACCCACAAAATACCTGACCCAGAAAGAGAGCAACCTAACACACACAGGAATCCTCTACCAAATTACCACTCCGTCCCACCACCATGATCAACTTTGGCTTGCCTGAAACCTTTGTCCTCCAAACCCTCAACCACCAAGCTTCTCACATGGGGATAAGGGATAATAACAATGAAGAACCAGAGGCTGAGGAAGAAGGCACTGCTGTTTCTCCAAGTTTATCTTGCATTTTTAATAAAGACATTGATTTTGTTTGCTCGTTCGAACCTTTTCTCAACAATAATAAAGAAGTTCATTTCGCTTACTTGCCTGAATCTCCACTTCTCAACTTGCAACATGAGTGCATGTGACAAAAGCATTCAATCTTGGTACTATGATACTCAGAACGTAAGGAATCCTCAGAAGAAGCAAGCAGAAAAGATAAGTTGGCCATTCAGAAATTGGGAAATGAAGACAGTGAGACTGTTAGACTTGGAAAGGAAATGAGTTCACAGAACCAATTAGTGTAGACAGATTGAAGCGGTACTTTGCCTAAGGAAGAGAAGACCGGGCTGTCACTAAGGGAATTAACCGAAGACCTAACCCAACGGGATATGAAACTCATGCATACATGCATACACGTAACACATTTTGCATCCTTTTTGTGTTTGTTGTGTTTTATATTAACAGGTTTCGAAGAAAGAAAGAGAGAAAGCAACAAAGGCAAGCTAGTCAGAAACAGCAACAGTACAGTTTCAGGAACGAATCCAGGGAATGAATCTCTCAGAATTTGGAATGAATCCGGGGAATGAATCTCTCAAAATTTGGAACGAATCCAGGGAATGAATCTCTCAGAATTTGGAGCGAATCTGGGGAATGAATCTCTCAGAATTTGGAACGAATCTCTCAGAATTTTGGAACGAATCCAAGGAATGAATCCCTCAGAATTTTGGAATGAATCCAGGAATGAATCCGGGAATGGATCCCAGGGTCGAGGCCCACGTCAGCAGAATTTTGGAAGGAATCCGGGAATGAATCCCAGGGCCGAGGCCCACATCAGTAGAGTTTTGGAATGAATCCCAGGGCCAAGGCCCACATTGTCAGAATTTTGGAATGAATACAGGAATGAATCCTAGGTTCGGGGCCCACACCATCAGAGTTTAGGAATGAATCCAGGAAGGAATCTAGGAATGAATCCTAAGGCTGAGGCCCACATCATCAATTTTTTTGGAATGAATCCTAGCCCGCACCGTCAGAATTTTGGAATGAATCCAGGAATGAATCTTAGGGCGAGGCCCATGCCAGCTTGGGGGCGAGGCCCCACATCATTTCAGCTTGGGGGCGAGGCCCATATCAGCTTGAGGGTGAGGCCCCCGTTGTCAGTTGTAGTTCCGGGTCGAGGTGCCCAGGGTCGAGGTGCCCCCGTTGTCAGTTGCAGTTATTGGGATGCGTCCCAGGATCGAGGTCCACTGCAGCACCAACTCAACACATGGTAAGTCAAGTGGCAGCTGGCAAGCCAGGTAAGTGAAAATGCATTGCATAACTTTGATAGGATTGTCACTGTTACACATTACACAAGTCCGATCAAAGTGGGGGCGACTGTAGGCACTACATTTTTGCATAGAAGTCCCTATGATGAGTCTCAATTGGAGACACTACCTTTTAAGTCACGGAGGTCACGGAAAACGGACATCGGAAGGGGAAATTCAGAATAAACAAGGTTCACTGTTTTCATAGCCGATTCCGAATGGACGGTAGTATGATCTGTACTCGGGATACAACTCCACGTACCACTTGAGTAAACGGCACATTCTTTTATTTTATGTTGCTTGGATTTATTTATTTTTCGTTATTTGAATTCTACATGTTACTTTTGTATGTATGATACAATCGAGCGCATGGGCTTAGTAAGTCGGATTAAAGGTCCCCTATTTGGAGGGGTTAAAATCCTTTACCACAATGCTTTGCCGCGCCGGTTGATGTGTGTTCGGTTGGATATAAGATATGTTCAATCAGACAAACTAAGTTTGATATGATTGTCTTTATTCTTGTATGCATGATGTGATTGAGCGCATGGGCTTAGTAAGTGCGATGAAAGGTCCTCTAATTGAAGAGGTTAAAATCCTTCACCATGATGCTTTGCCGCGCCGATTAACGTATATTCGGTTGAATGTAAGATGTGTTCAATCGGGTACATGAAATCTAAGGTTATTGTCTTTATTTTTATATGCATTGAGATAAGCGCATGGGCTTAGTAAGTGCGATGAAAGGTCCTCTAATTGGAGAGGTTAAAATCCTTCGCCACGATGCTTCGCCGCGCTTCGTATTTCGCTATTTGCTTTTTTTATGTATGTATGGCGTCACATTTTGTGCATCAGGTCTGTTCCCGTTCGAACGTTATACGAACGCAAACCTTCTGTTTCCCGTTCGAACGCGTTATCAAACGCTACACGAACGCGAACCTTCTGTTTACCGTTCGAACGCGTTTACGAACGCTACACGAACGCGCACACACTGAACTGAGTATGCCTCATCATATTTCATGCATAATTGCCTCTTGGGTGATCTCTCTTGCATTATGTAGTCAATCATATTATTTGTATTCATGCATTTATCCATTCGATGTATTCATGAGATAGTACCCAAGCATGGTTAGGTTGTTCTTAGTTTTCCATATCATATGATTGAGAATATGTTCATGAGATTGCCATGTGATGTTGTATGTCGTGATGATTAATTTCATGCATGTGGATTTAGAAGCATGATACTCTTGGAAATAAGTGTTGCTTAGGCCTAATTAAATTATTACGCAAATCCTTTCATTACAAGTGACATAAGTAAGGGACCATTCCGAACCCAACGGTTTGAGGTCTTCCCTTGCGAGGGGTGAGTGCGGCCTTAAATCTCATTTTCCCGGTTCACACCGGGTGGCGACTCCATTATTCTCTGGTTTAGTCCCCCGTGGTTACTCCGTACTCCCAACCGGGCCGCGAGCTCAGGACAGCATGCGTCGCCCCAGATCCTGTGTTCCCACACCAAGACTTTTTTTAAAATTTTTTTTGAAAATTAATTAAAATAAATGAGATTAATTTTATAAAAAAAAATTATTACATTGAAGAGCTTGAGCTTAAATTTTTAAAAATTTAAGTTGCTTACGTATCCTCCAAGGGTGAGAGGAATCAAAGTTCACGTAGTTCCATTACAATTTTAAGACATATCCCATTTGTAAATTATAATTTTACAATTATCAATCATCATTATCAGTTGATCATTCGGCTCCGGTTCCGCTTGCACTTGTTGCAGAAGCATTATCGAACAAATCTTCAAAATCATCAGGGGCATCTTCTTGTTGTCTCATATCAGCTCGAGTCCAATCATCCACACAAGCTGTTGCTTCTAGAGTGCTTGGATGTAATGAAGATCGCCTAGCTTCCAATACATTACCTCCAAAGCTGAAGGCTTACTCAACCGCAATGGTGGAAATAGGTGCTGTCAATATCTCTTTAGTAATAATAGATAAAACATGATATATATTTTGATGCCGGTTCCACCATTCAAGGATTTTAAAATTTTTACTGCATAAACTTTCATTAGAAAACTCAAAATTTGTAGATAAATAATTATCTAATTCAGGGTCATTAGTTGTTGTATCCCTAGCTTTTTTATTTCGTTGCAATAATCAACGATCCACTGCTAAGTCTTGTTTGAATTATTGGTTCGCTACTACTAGATTGACCTAATGTTCCTAAGTTATATCATACAATATAATCATTAAATAAAATAATTAAATCACTTCTTAATTTCGTCATTATGCTCGTAATATCAATTTCATCTAATATTCCTAAATAACCATAGTAAGCTTGTAAACCACCATTCAAACCTTCTAATTTAAATCTAGGATAAAAAACAGCAGCAATAAGATAAAGTAAATGAATTTCTCTAAAATAATTCAACCATTTTACCTTCATAGTAGTAATGGCTTCCAACAAAACAATATCATTAGGGTCGTCACTGTCAACATGCTCATCGAGAGTGCCAACAATATTCAAACTCTCAAGAAGAAATAAATGTGCTGTAGGATAATAAACACCGCTAAAAACTAAAGTAGCATCATTAAAAACTCTTAAAATATCTAAAAAAATTTCACAAATATCTCATTGACTAGGATAAAGTGTGATATTTTGAACATGTTGAGAAAAAAAACTACATAATGCATCTTTGTATTGAAATGCTTGACATAAAAGAAAATAAGTAGAATTCAAACGTGTTGGAACATCTCTTGAAAATTTAATCGGTTTAATACCATTTATTTTACAAAACTTTGTCCATTCTCTCCTAACTTGAGAATATGACCAAATACAGTTAAGTGCCGTTTTAATTGGATCAAGGAAAGGTGATAATAATTTTAGTCCGTCTTGCACACATATGTTAAGGACATGACATGTACAACGAATATGAAAAAATCGACCCCCTAAATTTGGTTCACATAAGGATTTTAAATCATGAATGGATGCAGTATTTGCAGATGCATTATCAAATCCAATTGTTAAAATTTTTTCTACTAAACCATATTCATCAAAAATTACCTTCATCATTCTATAAATATTATGTGCAGTATGTGGGTCATCAAAAACTCTAAATGCAATAAGTCTTTTTTGCATGGTAAATGATGCATCAATCCAATGACAAGTCACACACATGTATGAGTGTGTTGCCAATGGTCACTCCAAATATCAGAACATATAGAAATACGACATTTCATCTATTTAAATATTTCATTTAAAATAATTTTACCATCTTTATATAATTTGAAAATATGACGTTTTGTTGTGTTTCAAGTCATTCTACATGCAGCAGGGTTTAAAGCATTATACACGTAATTAGTAAAATGAAGTTTTTCACCAAAGCTTAAAGAAAGATGTGTCATACAAGTTAATTTCGCAAATTCTTTTCTATTTTTTGCATCAGAATATTTAAATAAATCTACACTACTCGTACCTCTACTAGATGATGCGTACATGCCCATTTGAGTTTGCGTCGTATCAATGCCAAGTTCAACCGGATGATGTTTTTCCATGTGCTTGATCATATTGCCGTATCCACCAGGAAATTTATAGATAACCCCACAATAGTTGCAAATTGCTCGTTGTGAACCATCTTCTAGGCGTTCCAAATTAAAATGAATTTTGAAAATATCTGAGGACCAAGCCTTAACTTCTCTTCTCCGTGATTGTGCACTGACACTAGGGCCGCTCTCTTGGGTTGGCATATTTGACATTATGTTCTCAGATGAGCTTGCCATTTTTTTTGGAGAAATTAGGAAGAAAAATAAGAAAATTGAATAATTGCGAATGATAACAAATTAACAACTAAATGAATTGAGATTGAGAATAAGATTATAAGAGAATTGTATTGAAGTGAGATTGAGAATAAGAGAATTATAGAAAATGAGAGAGTTGAGAATTTGGTGTGATGAAATTATGAAAAATGAATCTTATTTATAGAATTTTAGAATTTTTTGATACCAAAAATGCCCCTAAATATAACTGTTTTATTACCGTTATTAGGGGTACATTAGTAATTTACATTTTAAATAATAAAATAAAATAAAATAAAATATTTAATTTTTTATTTATTTATTTGGGCAGGGATCCGTTTAGGGCTACTAGCCGTTGGGGCCCCAACGGCTAGTAGCCGTTGGGGGTAGGGTTCCGGTCGCGGTTGGGTTTGAAAATCGAACCAAACCATATTTTACGGTTCAGATTTTTTACCTCTCAAACAAAACCATTAAATAACGGTTTGGTTCGGATTGAAATTTTTTTAAACCAACGGTTTACGGATTGGTTCGGTTCGGTTTACGGTTATTATATTTAAAACAAATTTTCATCCACTTAAGTGAAAAAAAAAACTAGTCTATCCAATAAATAATATGAAGTGCTATGGTGTAAGCTGTGACTCCAGGAAACACATGCACTCCATAAAGGATTGAAAAATGAGGCACAATTAATTCTTGTATTTTTTTAAAAATTACATTGAATAATGATGCTATCATCATTCTAATTAAGAGACAAATCCAACATCTTACTTTCAAGAATAATGATGCTACCATAAAACAAAAAATTTAAGAATAAAAGTATTAACAAATAAATTGAAGAATAAAAGTATTAACAAATAAATATATTAACAAAAAAATTTAAGAATAAAAGTATTAACATACTAATAAAAAGAAAACATAGAATAAAATTAAAAGAAAAATAAATTTTTTTTTATAAATTATATAATTTTTTTAATTATAACGGTTCGGTTTGGTTTAACAGTGCGGTTCAGATTAGCTCCTGAACCGAACCGTAAACCGTTTGGGGTGGGCCAATCCGAACCGCAAACCGAACCGTTAGAAAAAAAAACCGTAAATTCAGTCCGGTTTGGTTCGGTTTGCGGTTTGGTTGGTTCGGTCGGTTTTTTTGCCCACCCCTAGAGTCTCATACCCTAATTTCAGAACTTTCAAGGTGATTATGGAGAGGAAACAAAACAAATCAAAGAATCACAACTCAGAATCTCAACAACAAGGAGAGCGAAGGATTGACGATCTCAATAGAGTTTATTCTTCCTTTTAACTCTCTAATCTTTTGTTTATTATTGAATATCTATTTTGAGTTTATGAGTATGTGTACTAACTAGATTTATGATCTAGGGTTGTGATGAAACCCAATATTTATGAGTTAATAAATTGAATTCTCTTATATCTTGTGTGATGATTTAGCTTGTTTATTGAATCTAGTTCTTAATGCTTCTTGTTGCTTGATCACCAATAGGATTGATGTGGTAAACTTAGATGAACTTGGCAAATGGATTTTAGGTTAAGCCTTAGATTAAATAGCACACGATCTCATCTTAGGGATTTCCTTTCAGGATAGAAATATACATGTATGGCGGATGTAGCCGTAATTGAAACTTAACCTTAATGAATTTGGGGTTTCTTAGTTAACATAGAAATATAGTTAATTAAGTTACTTTGAATATTTGCACTTGACCATCGAAAGAGGCTTGTGGATATTTTAGTGTTCCAAGTTAGTAAGTCAATGTATTGCATCAGTATAGGAAAACCAATTCATCTTCAGAATAATATTGGGAGGATTCACAACCCTGTATGTTTTCTCTTCTTTGATTACATTTGGAATTTATCGTAAATTTATTTAATTGCTTTGAAAGAGGCTTGTAGATATTTTAGTGTTTCAAGTTAATAAGTCAATGTATTGCATAAGTATAGGAGAACCAATTCATCTTCAGAATAATATTGGGAGGATTCACAACCCTCCATGTTTTCTCTTCATTGATTACATTTGGAATTTATCGTAGATTTATTTAATTGCTTTAGTTATAATCAAACTCAACCAAAAACAACATTTAATTTTCAAGTAGATACTTGTAAGTAGTTAACTTCATTAATTAGTAATGTAGGTAATAAGTCATCGTGGGATCAATACTTTTTATACTACTTGAACGATACATGCGCTTGCGTAATTTGTGAAAATCGCGATTACTTATTCTATTTTATAATAGGACGATTGATTGAGCATTTTTTTTAGAGTTTGAATTTATATTTCTTGTTTAATAAAGGTTTAAACATAACAAAAGTTTAGTGTGAGTGACAAATATGAAATTCAAAATTACAAATAAAAGGAAAAAAAATCTAATAAATGATTTAATTTTATTATATCATACATAACAGTATTTTATTGTTTGTATTTTAAAATTTAAATACATCAGTAGATATATAACAATTCTCTCAAGTCGTCTGCATATTCTACAATATAAATTTAAGTGGACAAAAAAGCTGTTTAACTAAAATTTAATATTGTATCATAGCAAAATAATATTATTTAAGTTTCAATTCATGTTTTCAAAGGTATGAATCATTCCGCTAGGAAAGTAAAACATAACAAAATTTAATATTTCAATTAGTTAAAAAAAATTAGTTATTTACATTTTACATTTTACTACTAAATTTATAATAAGTAAATATTTTATCATTTTTCTGTCAAAATTTTAGATGGCTATTACATTTAACACTAAGGTCAACTAATATTAGATTTTGTATAACTTCAATAGTAAAATATTATTTTACTATGAATTTAGTAATAAAATATAATATTACAAAATTCGTAGTACTCATTTATTATTTTATTATAAATTTAATAATAAATAATAATATTTCAAAATTCACAATACCGATTATTATTTTACAATAAATTTAATAATTAAATATGAATAACCCTTAAAACACCTATCACAAGAGAAGAAGAAATAAGTAAAAGCACTGGAAAAAAAAAATTAGGCTTTAAAATTTGTTTGTTTGCTCCAAGTTGGCCGTAAATAGTAGATCAAAAGCACTTTTCACTTTTCTAATCAGGAGTCATAAGTATTTTCTCCCATATATGCTTTTGTATAAATTCTGAACCACCTATTATTTGAACGTTATTTTACAAAATAAAGGATTTTGGATCCATTTTTTATGTTCATCTTTTAATAATCTTATGTCATGTATACATTTATTTTTTAAATTTATAATTAATATTTAATTATTTATATATTCTTATCCCATAACTACAATTATATTTTTATTAGTCTAAAATGATGCAAATAATTTGTAACACCCCGGTAATCCCGGAAACTATTAAGTTATGGATGACATATTACATGATATAAATCATGTTGAAGTATGTACGTGCTCATGAAATGACTTTTCGAACATTCAATAAATTCCTCGCAGTTCCGATAAGGAATTCATTCCAAGATTAAATTCGGACAGCCCATGATATTTGAGCCGTAATTTTTTCATACGAATTTCAAATTTTATGAACTTTATATCGTCGGAAATCTAAGACCGAGACCTACAACTTATGTGTTAGATATTTTTCCAAATTCGAAACATAAATAGATCAAAAACGAAGAGCTTGCAAGTTTCTTTCTCATTTTCTCAACCAATTCTTGGTAAAACCAAATGTGAAACAAATGCAATGAGGAGCAAGCAATCCTTAAAAGAGCTTTCTTGAAGTAGAGAATTGTTCAAGTAAAGGTAAGAATAAACTTGATCCAAACTTGTGATGTTGTTGTTTTGATATTTTGATGATTAATTGGTATTGTTAGATAGTGATTGATGTTGTTTATGTGATTATGGTATTAAGGAAATAAGGATTATAAGAAATCCATAAATTAAGAAACCCTAGACATTGGATTAAATTTGGAGTCCATGGAATTGGATAGTGGGGCTTGATGATATTAGAATAAATGGATTATGTTTGGGGTTGATGATATGGAATGAGATTATATTAAGTTAAGTTGAAGTTTGGGGTGATGGTATGATGATAGCCTTAGGCTTTGTCCTTGAAGAGTTGCTGGCAGGTCCTGAAATTGGGCTAGTGTCGCGATGCCCAACACTCAGCGTCGCGACGCGTAACAAACAAAGACTCCATGTCTCGAATCTGATTGCAGAAGCGTCACGATGCTCCACAAGCAGAGGCTCTCTACCTCAGGTCTGATCAGATGGGCGTCACAATGCATAACGTCTGGTGTTGCGACGCGAAACGGAACATACTCTCTACCTGGCTCTGCTTGCATGGACGTCGCGACGCGATACTGAAAAAATTTCATATTATTTCAGTTTCAACTTGGGATGTTAGGGACCACCCTAAGAGTTTCATGTCGAGACATATACATGCAATTTGACAAGTCGCAAGTATTATACATCATGTGGTGATTATAGATTAGTTGAATTGGGAAACTTAGTGTTCCACGACTTATGTTCTAACCAAGTTTATCAATTATAGATCATCGGAAGAACCACAACTTCCTTCGATAAAACAAAGTAATATCAGACAGATTCCAAATCAGTGAGTGGACTCTTTTCTCAACTTGTGTTTACTTATATGTTTTTGAATCAAAACTTACTTTTCAACACTTGGGACGTTAGCAAGTTTACTTTCAATTATGTTTTTGGAATAAGAATGTTTTGAGAAATGATTTAGAAAAAGAAGATTTTCAATGCATGGTTTTATGATTTTTGGAGGCATGGGGAAAAACTCACCTCAATTGTAACTTGGTACAAATATTGAATTGACAGACTCAGAGAACATGTGCACCATAGTTCAGGACTAGGGATGACATATGCTCCTAGATCCTATATTCAGGGCTAGGGGGACGGCGAGACGTAACGCCCCTAGACCCTAGATTCAGAGTCATGAAGGTAGCATAGATCCGCACCCCGGCTCCAATTCAGTGGCTTGGGGGACGGTGAGACGTAACGCCCCAAGACCACTAGTTTAGGCTTATGGGGGGACGGCGAGATGTAACGCCCTCATACGATAGGTTTTTCAATTTAGCCGTATGTGGAGACAACGAGACGTAACGCCTTCATATGTCAGGTTTTTCAGAGACAGATTTTCAGAGATATGTTTTCAGATACAACAGTTTTATGAAAAATTTTAGAAAGAACAGTTTTAGAAAAGAGAGTTTTAAGAAAGAGTTTTCAAAAGAAATTGATTTATGAAAATTTCAGAGATTTGCAGACAAAAATGAGTTTTAAAGAAAAGTTTCACATAAAGAGATTGGTTTTCAGATACAAAAGGGATTTTAGAAAATATTATTTTCTTAAAGATGATTTCGATTTCAGAAACAAATAAAAGTTTGTAAAGTATTTCATTTTTCATTTTTAAAACTGTACTCTCACTAGATCGTTTAAACAATCTAACCCCCCACTCCCAGTTTCTTTATTTTGCAGGTATACTCGGAGGAGGAGCTCGAGAGGATGGATACTAATGACAATCACTAGGGGTGTTGAGTCCACAAGGTCAAGTCAGAAAGAGAGTTCAGTCAGAGTCAGAGTAAATTCATGCATCAGATGTATCTATAGTAAAGTTTGTACGTGTAAGAGTTAAAAGTGTCAATGTCAAGAGTATAAGTGTAATGATATTGAATATTGAGTTATGAGCATTGAGATGCATTTTATGTTATTGAGTGGGGCGATGGTGTAACACCCCACCAGAGGTAGGATGCTACCGGCAGGAGACAGGGTTAACCCATCTCCATAAGCCTCTAAGATTTTAAAAAAAATGGACATGACCCGTCCTAAAACTAGATAACCTGGATCAAATTCCAGCATCAAACAAACCCAAACATAACATCAAACACATTACACGGCCTCAGGCCACTCATAACACGTCCAAACAAAGTAAACACTCAAGGACTCCTTACCCACAACATCATATCATATATAATATAACCAAATAATATAAATTTTACTATTACACTTTCCCATTTAACTAACAATCCCAATATCCTAAAGCCAAAAAGAAAAACGCATGGTGACTTTACAAAATAATATATGTCATCCGGACATCATCTCCTTCAAAAGTAGAGACTGCGATAAAAGAGTGGAAAACTTGCAATCATGAATAAACTAGAGGGGGGTGAGTCTTATGGACTCAGTGAGTAGATACCAAAAGAAATAAAATCATAAGAGAAATCTAAAACATATTTATAAAAAGTTTTTCATGCATGCGTCGTCAAAAATATAACAAGCGCTCAACGTCCAAGTTGCGCGATCAATCTATTTATGATAGACGACACCCTATATTGGCACCCGGCGGAAACATATGATGAGTCATAAAAACATATTTAAAAAAAAAATTACAACAAGCATCGGGACGGAAACATAACATCAATCAATCATCTCAACAGAAACATATCATGAAAATATTTAACAAGCACTGAGACGGAAACATGTAATCACAGTGCATATTCGTTAACAAATCAAACTCGATTCAAAGAATAACTTAAAACATTAAAACTTGTGAAACTTAAACCAAGAAAACATAAAGAAAGGCATTTACTCTGTTGGTAGTTCACTCCCTCTACTGTTCACCGTACAGCCCTTCTAGCTCACGACATTTGTCAGACCAAAACAACCCCCCTCTGTTCACCATTCCTGGGACAAAAACAGCCCTTTTTTCCTTTCATTCAACTCCTCACATCACCCCAACACTTAAAATTCACTATCAACTACTTTACCATTAATCAAAATCACCAATACATCCACTACAACATCACCCCCACCCCACGCCACTGTCACCAGCACAGAAAAATAACATTACACCCAATTCAACACAACACTTCAACTAAGAACCCCATTGGCCGAAAACCAATAACCATCAACACCCCACCAATTTCTCCACTCAAGAACAAACAAATCATGCTAACCCCTAAAAAATCATCATAAGAATCACTAATTTCAAACTATCCCCAAAATCCATAGCAACTCAAATCAAACTAATTTTTAAGAATTTACAAAATGGAACCTAATTACCATGCTCAAATGAAAATATTAACTAACTAACCAAATAACATGAAAGCAAGATTCATTACCTCTAAAATTTGAAGAAAAATCAGAATCTTCCAATTGCTACAGGTTCGGTCAAGAGGATGGGTTTAGGGCTTTGTTTTCTTTGCTATAAGGGACCTGTGTACATTGCCTAAAATGGCGTGGAGAAGAGAGTAGAGAGGAAGCCAATTCGTGGGTTAAAGAGAGAGAATGAAGATCTTTATCTTTTGTCAAAATCTAACTCTCTTACTGCCCTAAGACCGAAAGAAAGAGATGAAGATGAGAGAAGCTTCCAGGCGTGTGAGGAAGAAAAGAAATAAAGGCAATGGAAAAAAATGGGTTAAAGAAAATGAGTGTGGGTCACGCTCAAATGGGCCCAAAGCTCACTTGGCCCAATGATTTCTTTCCTTTTTTTTAATCCTATTACACCACCCATACTATTATATATTAGTATATAACAATACTTAGGTGCTAACTAATATCCACCCAGTCTCTTATCTAATATTTCGAAAAAAATTTCTGTGGGTTATTACATTATCCCCCATCAAAAGAATTCTTCCTCGAATTCAAAAAGTAATGCAAAACGAAAATAGAGAGATAGTTTACTAACTAGACTAAAAAAGATGCAGATATGTCCAAAGCATAACATCCTAAGGTTCCCACTTTGCTTCACAATCACTATGATTTTGCAATATAACCTTTACCGATGGTACATTCTTAGAACGAAGCTTCCTTACATCTCTATCAATAATGGCCATCGGTTGTTCTGGATACGTTAGATCTGTAGGGGTTTTTTAGGGGCAGAATCCGGTAACACAGCGGAAGCGGTGGAAAATCAGATTTTCCGATTTCAAAAATTTTTCTCGGATTAATTAAATAAACATATTTATTTAATATTCCAATAATCAAATTATGAAAATAAAATTCAATAAATCATATTTAAGTGAATTTACCGAATTGCCCTTACACTTGGTACTTAGTCCATTTTAGTCCGAAATTGATCAAATCAATTTTGAATGATTCTAAATCATTTCTAATATGAACTTAGCATGTTCAAAACATCAAAACACCAAGGCAACCAAAATCCCCAATTTTCATCCATTTGGCCGAATGCTCCATTAGGTGGGCAACTTGTGCATTTTGTCATTTCATGCCTCAAAACACATCAAGATGTAATCCAATCAACATGAAAATTTATATGCATCATATAAACATCCAAATGCACAACATAAATGAAAAGCCCCAAATTTGTAATTGGTCATGAACCCTAATTTTTCAATTTCTTCAAATTGGACAAATTAGACCAAATTGGTTAAATCAATTACTTCAATCATCATTATCCATCCAATCCAAGTCTCAACACAATGAAACAACTCAAGATCAAATTTAGGTAATCTGAGAGTGGGTCAACAATTCTAGATTAGCAACAAGGTTTCCAAAACCACAAAAGAATGCTTACAACTACAATAGTCACAAGTTTCCTTCATCATACATGCTTAACACTTTCAACAAAAATTTCCATCATAAAAAACACAAGAAATAAAGAAAAGAATAACATAAGAACATCACAAGATGTAGCCTAGATCCTAAGGAACATTTTCCTTTCTAATAGTAAGTTGAAGAAACTTACTAAAAATCCAAGCTTTCTTTGTTTTTCACTTTTCTTCCTCTCAAGCTTTCTTTGTTTCTTTAATGGAGTTTCTTTGTAAAGTGTATTAGGTTACCAAATGTAAATGAAATGAAAACAATATATACTTATTGAAAAATAAGCCCTTGGCCGAAAATCAATAAACATATACTACAAAATTAATTTCAATTTCATTTGACATTTCATTTGGTCAAGTTGATTAAATATCTAAAAACACCTTTAAAGATATTTAATAAAGTCAACAAAGGCAACTTAATCATTTTAAATCAAATATCCAAGTTAAGATATTTATATTTTAATTAATTTAATCATTTAACAATTAAATAATAATTAATTAATTAATTAAATACAAATATATTAAATATATGTATTATATTTACATTAAATATCAAATACATATATTCAATTAGGATATAAGTCAGATATCTCAATTTGACTATTAATTAATGTGTATTTAAATTAATCAAGTATATTAAATGTAAATACACAATAATTAATCAAATGACTATCGGGTCCCTTTAGCACGTATCTTGCGTTTAACCTTTAAACGACTTTATAAATAATCAATATTATTTATAAATGTTGCTCTAGTGTTTTACGAGTATGTTTCATTATTGAGACTCTCTAGATTCAGGTATATCCGTCACGAAATCAAATTTCGTGTCATAATTTATCCACCCCAAAATTATGACGATCACGGATAATCTCGTTGAATCATACAGGTCGAGAGGTCATGGCAAATGTATAATTCCTCCGTCACAGGTATCCGGATAAATCCCATAGATATAGATGTAAACGTCAAATCTCTATAGGGATTATCCAGTCGACTATTCTATTAGCAATCTCTAAAAGAATGTTTAGAACTAGCTTCTAAACTTTACCACGGGCCCATGGTTTTATCTGATTGCTAATCATATGGACTACCTATGCTCAGGTACACAGAACTGACGGATCCTATCTTGATACACATAGGACACTCTGAGGATCTATCTACACCCAACGAACAGACGGAGGTCTGATCTAAATAGATCGGTGACGTGACTGCCATCTAAGTGTAGAAGATGTCTCATGTGCCCACAATGGCATCTCAAGTCTAAGAATCACAAGTGCTACTCAACCCGAGAAGATTCTTATTGACGTTGGTGTACCATCCATTAAGAATCTTCGGTGAGTCGTTCAGTGTTTATCCGCTATAAACTCCTACATGTCTATACTAGTCTCCAAGACTAATGGTTCATTGAGAAACCATTGGAATCATATATTCCAATATACGACATGTACTGGTCTCAACGGGTTTACTATACTGACCAAGTAGTTTAAACCTTGAACAAGAACTGTCTGAGAATGACAACATCATGATACTACTCAATGTCAGTTGCGACGCTTTTGCAACAGTACCATGACTAATCATTCTAAGGTCATTACGTCTTTACCATATAAAAAGATAGATTATATTATAGAAACTGCATATATATTATTCACAATAATAATGTTTTACAGAAGTATTCAAAAGAAATACAACCGGGAATTGGCGCTCTGAGCACCAACCCCAACAAAATCTCCCACTTGCTCTAATGCCAATATCGATTGTATCTAATACCCATCGACTCCACGTGTTTATCAAACAGCTTCGGAGGTATGTCATTCGTCAGCGGGTCTGCTACATTATCTTCACTCGGTACCTTGCACACGACAATATCTTCATGGTACTGTTGCGACGCTTTTGCAACAGTACCATGACTAATCATTCTAAGGTCATTACGTCTTTACCATATAAAAAGATAGATTATATTATAGAAACTGCATATATATTATTCATAATAATAATGTTTTACATAAGTATTCAAAAGAAATACAACCGGGAATTGGCGCTCTGAGCACCAACCCCAACAAAATCTCCCACTTGCTCTAATGCCAATATCGATTGTATCTAATACCCATCGACTCCACGTGTTTATCAAACAGCTTCGGAGGTATGGCCTTCGTCAGCGGGTCTGCTACATTATCTTCACTCAGTACCTTGCACACGACAATATCCACTCGCGACATAATCTCTCGAATGATGTGGTACTTGCGTTCCACATGCTTCGACTTCTGATGCGCCATCGGTTCCTTTGCTTGCGCAATGGCTCCAGTATTATCACAGTTTAACGGAATCGCATTCTCGATACTTGGGACAACTCCCAATTCTGTGATAAAGTTCTTTATCCACACAGCCTCTTTTGCAGCTTCAGAAGCTGCAATATATTCCGCCTCAGTGGTGGAATCTGCTGTCGATCCCTGTTTGGAACTCTTCCAACAAACTGCACCTCCGTTAAGGGTAAATACGAATCCAGATGTAGACTTTCTATCATCGGGATCCGATTGGAAATCGGAATCCATATACCCGTTAACTTGCAGTTCGTTTCCTCCATAAATTATTAACTTATCCTTAGTACCTTTAAGATACTTGAGGATATGTTTAATGGCCATCCAATGGTCATTACCTGGATTGGACTGATATCGACTAGTTACGCTAACAGCGAAACTGATATCAGGCCTCGTACATAACATGGCATATATTATGCTTCCCAAACACGAAGCATAAGGTTGGTTAGACATTCTAACATTCTCATCTTCTGTTTGTGGACACATCTTCTTTGAAAGATGAATCCCATGTCTGAACGGTATGTTTGCTGTCTTACAGTTACCAAAACTATACCGTTCCAAGATCTATCTATGTACGTTGATTGGGATAACCCAATCAGCCTCATTTGTCTATCTCTATAGAGTTTTATCCCTAAAACATAAGAAGCTTCTCCCAGATCCTCTCATGGAGAAATTCTTACAGAGATATGCTTTGACGCTTTGTAACATACCTAAATCATTCCCAATGATTAGGATGCCATCAACATATAGGACTAAAAATACGACCATGCTCCCATTGGCCTTCTGATACACACAGGATTCTTCCGAATTCTTGAGAAAACCAGATGATCTAATAATCTCGTCGAATCGAATATTCCAACTTCGTGAAGCTGTTTAAGTCCATAAATGGACTTCTTAAGCTTACATACCATGCCCGAGTTTTCGCTAGACGCAAAACCTTCCGGCTGTTCCATATAGATTTCTTCATCAAGAAATCCATTTAGAAAAGCCGTTTTGACATTCATTTGCCAAATCTCGTAGTCATGATACGCACCTATAGAAAGCAAACCGAATAGACTTAAGCATTGCTACCGGCGAAAAAGTTTCATCGTAGTCGACGCCAGGTCGCTGCGTGTAACCTTTTGCTACCAGTCGGGCCTTGTAAGTCTCAACCTTACCGTCAGGCCCGCGCTTCCTCTTGTAAACCCATTTACAACCGAATGTAAATGGTAGGTTACCAAATGTAATACATTTGTAAAGTGTATTAGGTTACCAAATGTAAATGAAATGAAAACAATATATACTTATTGAAAAATAAGCCCTTGGCCGAAAATCAATAAACATATACTACAAAATTAATTTCAATTTCATTTGACATTTCATTTGGTCAAGTTGATTAAATATCTAAAAACACCTTTAAAGATATTTAATAAAGTCAACAAAGGCAACTTAATCATTTTAAATCAAATATCCAAAGTTAAGATATTTATATTTTAATTAATTTAATCATTTAACAATTAAATAATTAATTAATTAATTAAATACAAATATATTAAATATATGTATTATATTTACATTAAATATCAAATACATATATTCAATTAGGATATAAGTCAGATATCTCAATTTGACTATTAATTAATGTGTATTTAAATTAATCAAGTATTAAATGTAAATACACAATAATTAATCAAATGACTATCGGGTCCCTTTAGCACGTATCTTGCGTTTAACCTTTAAACGACTTTATAAATAATCAATATTATTTATAAATGTTGCTCTAGTGTTTTACGAGTATGTTTCATTATTGAGACTCTCTAGATTCAGGTATATCCGTCACGAAATCAAATTTCGTGTCCATAATTTATCCACCCAAAAATTATGACGATCACGGATAATCTCGTTGAATCATACAGGTCGAGGTCATGGCAAATGTATAATTCCTCCGTCACAGGTATCCGGATAAATCCCATAGATATAGATGTAAACGTCAAATCTCTATAGGGATTATCCAGTCGACTATTCTATTAGCAATCTCTAAAAGAATGTTTAGAACTAGCTTCTAAACTTTACCACGGGCCCATGGTTTTATCTGATTGCTAATCATATGGACTACCTATGCTCAGGTACACAGAACTGACGGATCCTATCTTGATACACATAGGACACTCTGAGGATCTATCTACACCCAACGAACAGACGGAGGTCTGATCTAAATAGATCGGTGACGTGACTGCCATCTAAGTGTAGAAGATGTCTCATGTGCCCACAATGGCATCTCAAGTCTAAGAATCACAAGTGCTACTCAACCCGAGAAGATTCTTATTGACGTTGGTGTACCATCCATTAAGAATCTTCGGTGAGTCGTTCAGTGTTTATCCGCTATAAACTCCTACAGTCTATACTAGTCTCCAAGACTAATGGTTCATTGAGAAACCATTGGAATCATATATTCCAATATACGACATGTACTGGTCTCAACGGGTTTACTATACTGACCAAGTAGTTTAAACCTTGAACAAGAACTGTCTGAGAATGACAACATCATGATACTACTCAATGTCAGTTGCGACGCTTTTGCAACAGTACCATGATTAATCATTCTAAGGTCATTACGTCTTTACCATATAAAAAGATAGATTATATTATAGAAACTGCATATATATTATTCACAATAATAATGTTTTACAGAAGTATTCAAAAGAAATACAACCGGGAATTGGCGCTCTGAGCACCAACCCCAACAAAATCTCCCACTTGCTCTATGCCAATATCGATTGTATCTAATACCCATCGACTCCACGTGTTTATCAAACAGCTTCGGAGGTATGTCATTCGTCAGCGGTCTGCTACATTATCTTCACTCGGTACCTTGCACACGACAATTCTTCATGGTACTGTTGCGACGCTTTTGCAACAGTACCATGACTAATCATTCTAAGGTCATTACGTCTTTACCATATAAAAAGATAGATTATATTATAGAAACTGCATATATTATCATAATATTATAAGTATTCAAAAGAAATACAAATTGTCATAAGTATTCAAAACAACAAATTGGCGCTCTGAGCACCAACCCCAACAAAATCTCCCACTTGCTCTAATGCCAATATCGATTGTATCTAATACCCATCGACTCCACGTGTTTATCAAACAGCTTCGGAGGTATGGCCTTCGTCAGCGGGTCTGCTACATTATCTTCACTCAGTACCTTGCACACGACAATATCCACTCGCGACATAATCTCTCGAATGATGTGGTACTTGCGTTCCACATGCTTCGACTTCTGATGCGCCATCGGTTCCTTTGCTTGCGCAATGGCTCCAGTATTATCACAGTTTAACGGAATCGCATTCTCGATACTTGGGACAACTCCCAATTCTGTGATAAAGTTCTTTATCCACACAGCCTCTTTTGCAGCTTCAGAAGCTGCAATATATTCCGCCTCAGTGGTGGAATCTGCTGTCGATCCCTGTTTGGAACTCTTCCAACAAACTGCACCTCCGTTAAGGGTAAATACGAATCCAGATGTAGACTTTCTATCATCGGGATCCGATTGAAATCGGAATCCATATACCCGTTAACTTGCAGTTCGTTTCCTCCATAAATTATTAACTTATCCTTAGTACCTTTAAGATACTTGAGGATATGTTTAATGGCCATCCAATGGTCATTACCTGGATTGGACTGATATCGACTAGTTACGCTAACAGCGAAACTGATATCAGGCCTCGTACATAACATGGCATATATTATGCTTCCCAAACACGAAGCATAAGGTTGGTTAGACATTCTAACATTCTCATCTTCTGTTTGTGGACACATCTTCTTTGAAAGATGAATCCCATGTCTGAACGGTATGTTTGCTGTCTTACAGTTACCAAAACTATACCGTTTCAAGATCTTATCTATGTACGTTGATTGGGATAACCCAATCAGCCTCATTTGTCTATCTCTATAGAGTTTTATCCCTAAAACATAAGAAGCTTCTCCCAGATCCTTCATGGAGAAATTCTTACAGAGATATGCTTTGACGCTTTGTAACATACCTAAATCATTCCCAATGATTAGGATGCCATCAACATATAGGACTAAAAATACGACCATGCTCCCATTGGCCTTCTGATACACACATGATTCTTCCGAATTCTTGAGAAAACCAGATGATCTAATAATCTCGTCGAATCGAATATTCCAACTTCGTGAAGCTTGTTTAAGTCCATAAATGGACTTCTTAAGCTTACATACCATGCCCGAGTTTTCGCTAGACGCAAAACCTTCCGGCTGTTCCATATAGATTTCTTCATCAAGAAATCCATTTAGAAAAGCCGTTTTGACATTCATTTGCCAAATCTCGTAGTCATGATACGCACCTATAGAAAGCAAAATCCGAATAGACTTAAGCATTGCTACCGGCGAAAAAGTTTCATCGTAGTCGACGCCAGGTCGCTGCGTGTAACCTTTTGCTACCAGTCGGGCCTTGTAAGTCTCAACCTTACCGTCAGGCCCGCGCTTCCTCTTGTAAACCCATTTACAACCGATAGGAACAATTCCTTCGGGAAGCGGAACCAAGTCCCAAACTTGATTCTCATGCATTGAGTCTATCTCGGATTTCATGGCACTTTGCCATTTCACGGAGTCGATGTCCAACATCGATTCTCTATAGGTGAAAGGATATGTCTCTTCAACTAAGAGAACATCCATACTCTTTTATTGTATCAAATACAAGCGTTCAGGAGGTCTAGATACCTTTTCCGACCTACGGAGTGTGTGTGTTGAAGGTCCTTCATCTACTTGAACTTCAGGTTCCTCCGTTGGTTCATTGTTTTCAGGTTGGACTTCATTAAGCTCAACCTGTTTATGATTACCACCTTCTGACAAAAATTCTACTTCTAGAAATTTTGCGAAGCGAGCTACGAACACATTTCGATGCTCAGTATCATAGAACAGATATCCCCTCGTATTCGAAGGATATCCGACAAACCTAAATTTTGCCCTCGACGCGAAAACTTATCTTGCTGAGTCACCCTGACATAGGCAGGACAACCCCAAACCTTAATATAATTAAGATTTGGTCTCCTACCGAACCATATCTGATACGGAGTCGTAGGAACAGCTTTTGACAGAATCTTGTTCAAAAGATGTGCGGCTGTTAAGAGAGAGTAGCCCCATAAGTAATAGGGCAAATCTGTGAAACTCAACATTGATCGGACCATATCCAATAAAGTCTGATTTCTCCTCTCAGACACTCCATTGTGCTGTGGAGTACCTGGAGGAGTATATTGAGCGAGAATCCCATTCTCCTTCATATAATCCATGAACTCACCACTCATATATTCGCCGCCTCGATCAGATCGAAGGCATTTAATATTTTACCAGTTTGTTTTTCTACTTCATTTCGGAACTCTTTGAACTTTTCAAATGTTTCCGATTTATGTCGCATCAAATAGACATAACCGTACCGTGACAGATCATCGATAAAGGTAACGAAGTACGAATAACCACTGTGTTAGCAGTTTGACTTAGTGGACCACATACATCAGAATGTACGAGTTCCAGTAAGTTAGTGGCGCGGTGTCCAACACCAGAAAATGGGGCTTTGGTCATCTTACCCTGAATACAGGATTCACAAGTTGGATAGGATTCAATGGAGAAATCTGGTATCAAACCATTTCTAACCAATTAGGTAAGGCGTTTAACGCCAATGTGACCAAGCCTCATATGCCAAAGTTCAGTATTATTAATTACAGGTAAACTATGTTTATAAATTCCAGTATTTAATATATCTTTTGAAGTTTGCAATGTATAATGACCATGCTGGTTTGGACAACAAAGGATCTGAATATTATTACTATCATATAAATATAAAGAACTGTTCTTAATATTAATACAAAAGCCTTCTGTATCCAATACAAAAAGTGATATAATATTAGCTACACATCCAGGTACAAATTGGCATTCATTTAACAAAAGTGTCACATTCGGCAATGAGATCTCGCATACTCCCAATACAACTGCATCCAAAGAGTCTCCACTCCCGAACCGCAACTACATCTCCCCGGGCTTCAGCCTCCTACTTTCCTTCAGCACCTGCAACGAATTGCAAATGTGAATGGGACAAGCATAATCTAAAATCCTGTTGGATGTAACGGCTTCACAAGCCAAAGATAAATCAATAACTGGAAAAATAAATGTACCTGATGTAGATGCTCTATCTCTCCTCAGCTGGGCGATGTAATCAAAACAGTTCATTTTCCAATGCCCGACTTTACCGCAGTGGTGGCATTTGTCTTCAAAAGCCCTTTTGGGCTTAGCAATCTTCGCCTGTTGTTGAGGACCAAAAACCTTCTTCTTCTTTCCCTTGGACCATCCTTGGGAAGAAACAGAAAGAGAAGTAGTTCTAGGAGGGCGAGTCGGTACTCCCTTCTTAAGGTCCTCTTCTGCCGTGAGCAACATCCTATGTAGCTCCTGGTAGGTACTGACAGTCCCATTCATGTTGAAGTACATCACGAACTGGCGATATGAAGCTCGAAGCGAACCAAGAATGACACTCCTACCGAGAATGTCATTCAAGATGAGATTATGTTGCCTCAACTGATCAATCAAATCGATCATCTGAAGAACATGTGGGCTAACATCTTGCCCATCATCCAGACGGGCATGGAACAGTTCCATTGCGACTTTGTGAACAATCACTTGTTCTTGGTTCTCAAACGATTGTCTCAATCGTGTCATTATACTATAGGAATCTAGCATACCATAGTATTGTTTCTTGAGTTTCGGAGACAGTGAACTAAGGATGTATGATTTAACCCTTAAATCATCATCCTTCCAAGTTTCAAAAACTTGGCGTTCCTCCTCCAAAGCATCCGCACCCACAGCAAGGGGCAACGGACCTCAAGAACATATCCCAGTTTTTCGGAATCGAGGACAATCCTCAAATCCAATTCCCAGTCAGCGAAGTTCTCAGCGCCTTTCAGTTTGTTTGCATCAAGCATACGCGCAATCTGATTTGTGGATTGTGCCGCCATCGCCAATCTATCATATAGATCACGAAAAACGGTTAGCAGAAATTAAGCAGTTCATATAATATCAAAAGCATAAACTAGATCATGGATTTTTAATCTAAAAATGCCCCTCCCACTAAATCATGCAATATTGTAGTCCCCAAACAGAATACAAAGATTTAATATTAAATTAAATACAAATAGTGAAAAGTGGATCCCCGTGAATATATTTCAGCTCACAGCAGAGGCACGGTCTCGCCTACGTATATTCATCAGGTAGACAACTCATTTGTCAATCACTCAATAGTGACTCTTGGGTTTCCGGTCCTGGTCGTTTCTCGTTGTCGCTGCGAAGGCAGGCCCACAAGGAGACGTACCAAGGTTAAACTCGTCAATGATAAACTCAAGTTACTTACGTAGTCCTGACAGCTAGGGCACGTTCAGAATTCCACTTTCGCTTGAATTTATCTAATATCTGATATACATTCGGTATAAATAAATCTATATCGGCTACACCCTCACAGCAGAGGCACGGTCTCGGATGTAGTCACAGAGAAGTATTCATAAACCGTATTGACAAGACGGACCACATAACATGCATCAAATACATAATTACATTAAAACCTTATAATTAGGATTTTCCGCTAAGTGTCATACACCCTAAATCTAATCAAATTAGATTCTAATAAGCATGCATAAAGTCAAGAAAACATGATTAAACATTGATTTAATAAAATCTAATCATTTTAGGGGGCCTACAATCAGACTCGCTCTGATACCATTTTGTAGGGGTTTTTAGGGGCATAAATCCGGACACAGCGGAAGCGGTGGAAAATCAGATTTTCCGATTTCAAAATTTTTCTCGGATTAATTAAATAAACATATTTATTTAATATATCCAATAATCAAAATGAAATAAATTTAATAAATCATATTTAAGTGAATTTACCGAATTGCCCTTACACTTGGTACTTAGTCCATTTTAGTCCGAAATTGATCAAATCAATTTTGAATGATTCTAAATCATTTCTAAGATGAACTTAGCATGTTCAAAACCTCAAAAACCAAGGCAACCAAAATCCCCAATTTTCATCCATTTGGCCGAATGCTCCATTAGGTGGGCAACTTGTGCATTTTGTCATTTCATGCCTCAAAACACATCAAGATGTAATCCAATCAACATGAAAATTTATATGCATCATATAAACATCCAAATGCACAACATAAATGAAAAGCCCCAAATTTGTAATTGGTCATGAACCCTAATTTTTCAATTTCTTCAAATTGGACAAATTAGACCAAATTGGTTAAATCAATTACTTCAATCATCATTATTCCATCCAATCCAAGTCTCAACACAATGAAACAACTCAAGATCAAATCTAGGTCATCTGAGAGTGGGTCAACAACTCTAGATTAGCAACAAGGTTTCCAAAACCACAAAAGAATGCTTACAACTACAATAGTCACAAGTTTCCTTCATCATACATGCTTAACACTTTCACCAAAATTTCCATCATAAAAAACACAAGAAATAAAGAAAAGAATAACATAATAAGAACATCACAAGATGTAGCCTAGATCCTAAGGAACATTTTCCTTTCTAATAGTAAGTTGAAGAAACTTACTAAAATCCAAGCTTTCTTTGTTTTTCACCTTTCTTCCTCTCAAGCTTTCTTTGTTTCTTTAATGGAGTTTCTTTGTAAAGTGTATTAGGTTACCAAATTTAAATGAAATGAAAACAATATATACTTATTGAAAAATAAGCCCTTGGCCGAAAATCAATAAACATATACTACAAAATTAATTTCAATTTCATTTGGTCAAGTTGATTAAATATCTAAAAACACCTTTAAAGATATTTAATAAAGTCAACAAAGGCAACTTAATCATTTTAAATCAAATATCCAAAGTTAAGATATTTATATTTTAATTAATTTAATCATTTAACAATTAAATAATTAATTAATTAAATACAAATATATTAAATATATGTATTATATTTACATTAAATATCAAATACATATATTCAATTAGGATATAAGTCAAATATCTCAATTTGACTATTAATTAATGTGTATTTAAATTAATCAAGTATTAAATGTAAATACACAATAATTAATCAAATGACTATCGGGTCCCTTTAGCACGTATCTTGCGTTTAACCTTTAAACGACTTTATAAATAATCAATATTATTTATAAATTTTGCTCTAGTGCTCTACGAGTATGTTTCATTATTGAGACTCTCTAGATTCAGGTATATCCGTCACGAAATCAAATTTCGTGTCCATAATTTATCCACCCAAAAATTATGACGATCACGGATAATCTCGTTGAATCATACAGGTCGAGGTCATGGAAAATGTATAATTCCTCCGTCACAGGTATCCGGATAAATCCCAGAGATATAGATGTAAACGTCAAATCTCTATAGGGATTATCCAGTCGACTATTCTATTAGCAATCTCTAAAAGAATGTTTAGAACTAGCTTCTAAACTTTACCACGGGCCCATGGTTTTATCTGATTGCTAATCATATGGACTACATATGCTCTGGTACACAGAACTGACAGATCCTATCTTGATACACATAGGACACCCTGAGGATCTATCTACACCCAACGAACAGGCGGAGGTCTGATCTAAATAGATCGGTGACGTGACTGCCATCTAAGTGTAGAAGATGTCTCATGTGCCCACAATGGCATCTCAAGTCTAAGAATCACAAGTGCTACTCAACCCGAGAAGATTCTTATTGACGTTGGTGTACCATCCATTAAGAATCTTCGGTGAGTCGTTCAGTGTTTATCCGCTATAAACACCTACATGTCTATACTAGTCTCCAAGACTAATGGTTCATTGAGAAACCATTGGAATCATATATTCCAGTATACGACATGTACTGGTCTCAACGGGTTTACTATACTGACCAAGTAGTGTAAACCTTGACCAGGAACTGTCTGAGAATGATAACATCATGATACTACTCAATGTCAGTTGCGACGCTTTTGCAACAGTACCATGACTAATCATTCTAAGGTCATTACGTCTTTACCATATAAAAAGATAGATTATATTATAGAAACTACATATATATTATTCATAATAATAATGTTTTACAGAAGTATTTAAAAGAAATACAACCGGGAATTGGCGCTCTGAGCACCAACCCCAACAAGATCTTGTCGCAAATCCAACACATGTTGCTCCAAAACATGAGACTCGTCCGGAATGTACTTCCTGAGCATGGATACATGAAACACCGGATGTACTTTGTCCATATTAGACGGTAAAGCTAGTTCATAAGCAATTTCTTCTACCTTTCTTAAAATTTGAAACGACCCAATAAACTGTGGGCGTAACTTCCCATTTTTACCAAAGTGCATACTTCTTATAAATAGGGAAACCATAAAAAACACATAGTCTCCAATCTGAAATTTTAGTTCTCTCCACCTGTGATCCGCATAAGACTTTTATCTACTTTGTGCAGTCTTCAACCTTTCTTTAATCAACTTAAATTTTTCTATTGAGTGTTGAATTAAATCCGGACCCAATAACTTAGTTTTCCCAACTTCAAATCATCCCACGTGAGGTCGATACTTACGCCCCTACAAGGCTTCAAAGAGTGTCATTTGGATACTAGAACGGTAACTACTGTTATAGGCGAACTCGATTAATGACAGATACATGTCCCAACTTCCCTCAAAATCTAAGGTGCAGGCTCTCAACTTATCTTCCAAGGTCTGGATAGTACGTTTAGATTGCCCATCTGTCTGGGGTGAAAAACTGTGCTAAACTATAGCTGAGTACCCAAAGCCTATTGGAAAGACTTCCAAAACTTTGAGGTAAACTGCGTACCCCGATCAGAAACAATCAAAATGGGCACACCATGTAATGACACAACATTATCCAGGTAGATCTGGGCATACTGAGATGCCAAAAAGGTCATTTTTACTGGAAGAAAATACGCCGATTTCGTCAATCTGTCCACAATCACCCAAATCGAGTCAAAACCCTTCTGTGTCCGTGGAAGACCCGTAACAAAATCCATGGTGATTTTGTCCCATTTCCATTCTGAAATTTCTAACCCCTGAAGTGTACCTGCAGGTTTCTGATGTTCCGCTTTTACATGTTGACATGTGAGGCACTTAGATACAAATTCTGCCACATCTCTCTTCATTTCTTCCCACCAATAGAACTGTTTTAAATCCAAATACATTTTTATCGCACCAGGATGCATAGTACAAGAAAATACATGAGCCATATCCATAATTTTTCTCCGTAACTCCATATTTGTAGGCACCATAATATGGTCATTAAACCGCAACACCCCCTGTTCATCGACCCAGAACTCCCTCATATCACCTTGTAATACATTGTCCTTTATGTTCTGAATATATGGATAAGTTGTTTGCACTTCTGCTATCTCTTCAATGAGAATCGACTTAATTTGAACTTGTGCCAACAACGTTCGGATTCAGAAAGACGAACTTCCACTCCACTTTGTAAACATTGATGAATTCTCGTACCTTCCTCCTTTTATCGAATGACAAATAGGCTAGGCTCCCAACCGCTTTCCTGCTTAGCGCATCTGCCACCACATTCCATTTACCTGGATGATACAAAATGGAGCAATCATAATCCTTCAGGAACTCTACCCACCTTCTTTGCCTGAGGTTTAAATCTTTCTGATAAAAAATATACTTCAAACTTTTGTGATCAGTGTAAACCTCAAACAATTCGCCATACAGATAATGTCTCCAGATCTTGAGAGAAAACATTACAGCAGCCATTTCTAAGTCTTGAGTAGGGTAATTTTTCTCATAAGGTTTCAACTACCTAGATGCATAGGCAATAACTCTTCCATGTTGCATTAAAACACAACCCAGACCTATTCTGGAGGCATCATAAAACACCACAAAACCACCAGAACCAGATGAAAGGGCTAACATCAGGGTTGAGGTCAAACATGTCTTCAATTCCTGAAAGCTCTTCTCACGCCTATCAATCCATACAAATTTAACCTATTTCTGAGTCAGGAGGGTTAAAAGCGATGCTATGCTAGAAAATTTTTCCACGAACCTTTTGTAATAACCAGCTAGTCCTAAAAAACTTTTTTATCTCCATAACACTTGTAGGACGTGGCCAATTTTTTACCGCTTCCACCTTCTTCATATCCACACTAATACCATCTTTAGATACCACATACCCCAAAAACCCCACTTCCGTTAGCCAAAATTCACACTTAGAAAACTTCGCATATGACCTATGTTCCCTCAAAGTCTGCAAGATCATACATAAGTGACACTCATGATCTCTGGTGCTCTTAGAATAAATCAATATATCATCAATGAAAATGATCATAAACTGATCTAAAAATGGTCTGAATACTCGATTCATTAAATCCATGAACGCTGTCGGAGCATTTGTGAGACCGAAAGATATAACCAGAAATTCATAGTGCCTGTATCGAGTTCGAAATGCTATTTTTGGAACATCCTCCCATCTAATCCGAAGCTGATGATAACCAGACCGCATGTCAATATTTGAAAGGCATTGCGCTCCTTGTAGCTGGTCAAACAAATCATCTATTTGGGGTATGAGATATTTGTTCTTGATAGTAACTTTATTCAACTGCCGATAAGCAATACACAACCAGAGAGTATTATCATTCTTTTTAACAAATAACACGGGTGCGCCCCACGGAGATGTACTCGGCTGAATGAAACCTTTATCTAAAAGGTCATGGAGTTGAACCTTTAGCTCCTTCAACTCAGCATGTGCCATTCGTAGGGAGGAATAGAAATAGGTTGAGTCCCCGGAACAATGTCAATGCAAAAGTCAATTCCTCTCTGTGGTGGTAGTCCTGGTAACTCTTTCGG
Organism: Zanthoxylum bungeanum; assembly: GCA_019454045.1. NCBI lineage: Eukaryota > Viridiplantae > Streptophyta > Magnoliopsida > Sapindales > Rutaceae > Zanthoxylum > Zanthoxylum bungeanum. The sequence continues at coordinate 191,259 of SKCR01012870.1, forward strand.
AAACACATCGAGATACTTCATAACCACCAGAACTTGAGTAAGTTCTGCTTGATTTTCTTCCGTATCAATCACATACGCAGAGTACCCTTCACACCCTTTTCGAATTTACGTGCATACATCGCCGAAATCAAATTGTTAGGAACTCACTCCTGTCCCCCTGAAATTATACTTCTAATTCCCCTGAAACCCGTAAGGTCACCACCTTCTCCATATAGTCCAAAGTGGCATGATACCGAGATAGCCAATCCATTCACAGGATTACGTCAAAATCAGTAATTACCAACACAATCAAATCAGTAAGGTACATCCATTGCCTCAATACCACTTCGCAAGACTTCAACACATTTGACACCACAATAGCACTTCCCACCGGCGTAGACACAACAAGTGAAGATTCTAACACTTCTAATTTTCTCCTCAGACTCAATGCAAAGTTAGACGATGCAAATGAATGGGTGGCTCCAGGATCAAATAAAGTTCTAGCACGAAAAGATTCAACTGTCAAAATACTTGTCACCATGACGTTTGAAGCTTGAGCATCTTGAGGGGTTAATGCAAAAACCCTCACCTATCCCCTACTGAATGATGGATGGCCTTGCCTTCCAGAATATTGTCTCCTCTCAAGCTGTCTCTGATCTCCATAACCTCATCCCCTAGGAACCTGCCCTTAGACATTCCCAGGTTCCCCCGATAGGTTCTGTGAAGGCTGGCGTACAAGGGTGGAACATTCTTTAACAAAGTACGCCATTTGACCGCACTGAAAGCATGATTCTAATACCTTCATGCACTCCCCTCGGTGAGGTCAACCATAAACAGAATAAATGGGTACCCCAGGTCTAGCAACAGAAGCCTGTGTCACAGATTGTGAAGCCACCCTGAGAATGACCTCTCCCAACATTTCCATATCCAGAAATTTCCTGTTGTGACATGCCCTGAGAAAGAGTAGGCCTCCCTATGAGTTCTACCCATCTCCCGTTGAGAAGTTTTCCCTGTTGTTTCAGACCTTACTTTCTTCTGGACCTCCCTCTCTGCACGTATTTCCTGAGCCTTTGCCTCAAACCGTAATGCTGCATTTAAGGCCTGAGTGTAAGTCATCTTTAGGGTTATCAAGATGGACCTGAACAGATAATCACGTAGCCCATTGACAAATTGTTGGATAATATGACCCATAGCGTCACTATTTGCACAGATCATTGTGTTGTTGTTGCAAATTAACTATGTGACAAGGAAATTGCACTCTCATCATTTGTGATTAGATCACCTTAGATATATAAATGAAGAGAGGTCCCTATGATTAGTTCCTGGACTGAGAATGATATGAGACAGTATCAGTCCCCAAAGGTTTAATCATTAAATATCCCTAGCCGAAGTATTATCGAGACTGGACATCGATAATGCGGAATAGGCTAGTATTGCACTTGTGCGCGTTGTGAGGACACAACGGCATAGTTCTCATATATATAAGTATTGGATACTTATGCAAGTGCGATAGGAGGTCGTGTTTCATCGATGGTACGGGAAACAGCTTCGCTCTGGATAGACCCCTCGGAATCCCATTGGTATTATGACTATGTGTCTATGGGAGGCCGAAATCAAGGTAGGTGTGTATAGTCTTAACCTGAGACTTACATCGCTAATACTTGCGATAATCGGTAGACTTTGGTCTTGGTGGTACATGGCTTTAACCGGTTCTGCGTACACCACTTCTGGGTTTATCAGAGAGTCGTAGTGTATTGGGTGTGATGTCAAGACGGAAGTATCACTCCAGTCATAGTGACGCTTGATACAGATCTATATATATTCCTGTAAGAATATTTCTGGAGAATTGGGTAGGCATGACGCTTTGCTAGAAGCCAACCTTGTCTTGTAAATCGGTACAAATGTAGTACGAGGTACTTACGTGTTCGGATAGTCCGACGACCGTATTTACTGCCAACATATCCGAAGATCTCATGGGTCGCTTCCTGAAGATTCACCGATGACGTATGACTCACACTATGATTAATCTGGGATTAATTAGTAAAGAGAGAAGATTAATTAGAAGAGAGAGAAAATTAATCTGGGATTAATTGCGGAGATATTTTATCTGGGATAAAATATTAATTAAAGAGAGAGAACGATTAATTTGGAATTAATCGATAAAATAATATATTCGATATATTATGCGAAATTAGATTTCGACGAGGAATTAAAATTAGATTTTAATTCGGGCGAACGAATTAATTTAGAATTAATTCGTTAGCGACGTGAATAGTGATTTTGCTAGGCGTAATCGTTTAATTACGTCGCAACGGAAAATTCGTTAATTTGGAATTAGCGAACCCGAGCCCGAGCGTGTTTGCGAGCGCATTCATATTTCGAATTCGAGTGCGGCACGCAAGTCACGTCAAGCGTCAAATCGCTAGTCACATCAATTGTCAAATCATTTGTCACTTTGAGTGATGTGACATGACATGTTGTCACTTTAATAAAGTGACTTGATGTGAATAGTGATAGTTGATTGAAAAAGCGCTTTTGCCTTGTTGACTTTTGCGTTTTTGAAAAGTAAAATGAATTGTTTAATTGAAATAAAAAGTGGTAAATGGCTTTAATTAATTTTTGGAAAATATAAAAAGCTTTTACACTTTCTCTCTCACTACACAATTACAGCATACGGTTTTGGTATTTGGGAGCCAAAACGTTTTCTTCTTCCTCTCTTGGCTTGGAGCCATTTTCTTCTCTTCCCTTCTCTCGGCTTTGAGCCAAATCTCTCCCAAAATTCTGGTTAGACCGAATTTGAAGAAGAAGGAGAAGTGCTAGCACACCTTGGGTTATATTATGGTGATAGGGAAACGAATTTATGAGCTTGGGATCATCTTTGGAAAGCTTGAAGCTTGGAGCTTCCATGGAGGTCATCCATGGCCGAAAATGGTGGAGTTCAAAACGCCCAAAACCGAGCAGCCCACTGTCAGGGAGAGCTACTGCCGAACTCAATGGAGGACGAAAATGGCTTGTGTTCTTCTTCGCATCAAAACCGACCATTGTGAGTATATTCCGCACCTCATATGTTGTGTATTCATGCGTTTTCTTGCTTGATTTGTTGATCTTGGGACATATATTAGAACTCAACAGAAATCTCTTTACTTTCATTTCCTCCATGGCAACAAGATGAGGAGCAAACCATGATAGTCTAGTAAATGCTATATCATACTCCATTACCGTCATTCGTTCACTCTGTACCAACTGCTCAAACTCTCTAGCTTTGACATCTCTTACACTCTCAGACAGAAACTGAGTTAAGAAAGCTTCATTGAATTCATCCCATTGCAAATGTGGAACTATAACCATCATGTTCTATCAATACGATTGATACCATGCATGAGCTAGATCTTGAAGTTGAAAACTCACCAATTGAATTTCCTAACAGGGGTACACCATAGTGCTTGACAAATCCGATCACATTCTTCTATGAAGCCATTGAGGTAAAGGTTAGGCTCATTTCTGAGAAAAATGGGTGGGTGCAGCATCATGAAATCTTCTAACGTGACAACTAACTCTTTCCCTCGACGAATCGGAGCTTGGGGTTGCATTTGGATAGGTGGTAGGGGAGGTACAACTTGAGCTTCTTGTTGTTGTTGGGTCATAAGGTTCACTAGAGTTTGTAAAGTCTGATGAATTCGTTGCATTCCCACAGGAGTAGCCTGAGGTACTGGTGCTTCGGTTGCAGGAAGTACCCTTACACTATGACTCCTACAAGTAGGGCGCCCTCTTCCCCTAAGCACAAGCTCAAGTGGTATCGATGAGCCTTGATCCGGAACTACCTCTTGTGGGGCTCTCCCACATGCACCTCTCATTCGCAGAGGCATAAAGTAGATCTACAAAGGAACTTTGAGATATTAGCTGAAAAAGAAAGAGATTTTATTGAGTATACATGATATAAACAATTTGAAGATGTGCTCAAATGATATAGATATCGGATAGGAAATATCTTATATACGAGTATCTCTGACATACTACGCATGTAAGATATCTCTTACCCTTCATTTGTAAGTCACCATACTTCTATCCTAATCTCTAAAACCCCGCTTTGATACCATAACTGTAACACCCCACCAGAGGTAGGATGCTACCGGCAGGAGACAAGGTTAACCCGTCTTCATAAACCTCTAAGATTTTAAAAAAATGGACATGACCCGTCCTAAAACTAAATAACCTGGATCAAAGTCCAACATCAATCAAACCCAAACAGAACATCAAACACATTACAGGGCCTCAGGCCACTCATAATATATCCAAATCAAAGTTAACACTCAAGGGCTTCGTGCCCACAACAGCATATCAGTTATAATATAACCAAATAATACAAATTTTATTATTACACTTTCCCATTTAACTAACAATCCCAATATCCTAAAGCCAAAAAGAAAAACCCATTTCAAAATAATATATGTCATCCGGGCATCATCTCCGTCAAAAGTAGAGACTGCGACAAAAGAGTGGAAAACCTGCAATCATGAATAAACTGGGGGGGATGAGTCTTGTAGACTCAGTGAGTAGATACCAAAAGAAAGAAAATCATAAGAGAAATCTAAAACATGTTTATAACGATTTTCATGCATGCGTCGTCAAAAACATATCAAGTGCTCAAAGCCCAAGTCGTGTGCGAAGACTGAGCGAGGAACAAATGATCCATTGTCGACAAGGTAGCGGGTCAATCAATTTCTAATGGACAAAATCCTATACAAGAACCCCGGCGGAAACATATGATGAGTCATAAAAAAATATTAAACAAATGCAACAAGCATCGGGGAGGAAACATATGATCAATCGATCATCTCAGTGGAAACATATCATGAAAATATTTAACAATCGCTGAGACGGAAACATGTAATCACAATGCATATTCGTTAACAAATCAAACTTCATTCAAATAATAACTTTAAACATTAAAACCTGTGAAACTTAAACCAAGAAAACATAAAGCGAGGCATATACTCACAATGACGAGTTGCGGAAGATTATTGAGATGTGGGCGGTTGATCAAGATGTTGATCTATAAGATAAGAAGAGATAAAATTCTTGACTTGATTTCTTGAAGCAAAAGAAGATACAATGCAAATTGAATGTAGATTAATCATGCTATATTTTATCTCAACCTTATTTATTCCGAATTAAAATTACTTCCCCGACTATTAACTTTTGCACTTTACTAATAAAATATCATCACAATTCTAACTTTTCCAAATCAAAACAGCCATCCCTGCTTACGGTGCCACATATCACATTTTACCCTCCTTAGCCCACGGTTCTGCTGGCAGTTCACCCCCTCTGTTGTTCACGGTACAACCCCTCTAGCTCACGGCATTTCTAGGACCAAAACAGCCCCTTATGTTCGCCATTCGTGGGACCAAAACAACCCACTTTTTCCTTTCCTTTAACTCCTCACATCACCCAACACTTAAAATTCACTATCAACTACTTCACCATTAATCAAAATCACCAATCCATCCACTACAACATCACCCCACCCCCACGCCACTGTCACCAACATAGAAAAACAACATTACACTCAATTCAACACAACACTTCAACTAAGAACCCCCTTGGACGAAAATCAGTACCCATCAACACCCCACCAATTTCTCCACTCAAGAACAAACAAATCATGCAAACCCCCAAAGAATCATCGTAAGAATCACTAATTTCAAATTATCCCCAAAATCCATAGCAACTCATATCAAACCCATTTTTAATAATTTATAAAATGGAACCTAATTACCATGCTCAAATAAAAAGATTAACTAACTAACCAAAGGATATGGAAGCAAGATTCATTACCTCTAAAATTTGAAGAAAAATCAGAATCTTCCAATTGCTACAGGTTCGGTCAAGAGGACGGGTTTAGGGATTTATTTTCTTTGCTATTTTAGACCTGACTACATTATCTAAAATGGCGTGAAGAAGAGAGTAGAGAGGAAGCCAATTCGTGGGTTAGAGAGAGAGAATGTAGATCTTTATCCTTTGCCAAAATCTATCTCTCTTACGAGTAATTCTTTGGTGCAACGGAGGTATGAGTGATGTGGTACCACCAACGAATTAGAACATGACATGTATAATTTAATATCTATTTTTTAATTTTTTAGCACGCGTGGCAATGGATGATTGGCTTGTTGCATGGATGACGTGGTACCACTGTTGCATTGTAGATTTTCTCCTCTCTTACTGCCCTCGGACCGAAAGAAAGAGATGAAGATGGGAGAAGCTTCCAGACGTGTGAGGAAGAAAACAAATAAAGTTAATGGAAAAAAAAATGGGTAAAATAAAATGAGTGTGGGTCATGCCCAAATGGCCCAAAGCTCACTTGGCCCAATGATTTTTTTATTTTTTTTAATCCAATTACACCACCTACATTATTATATATTAGTATATAATAATACTTATGTGCTAACTAATTGTAGGCATTGCATTTTTTCATGTGAAACCCGATGATGAGTCTCAGTTGGAGGCACTACCTTTTAAGTCGCGGAAGCCGCGGGAAACGGACGTCGGAAGGGAGGAGTCAAGAATTGACTCATATTCGGATTAAGTTCGCTGGTTTAGCTTCGGGTTACTTGTTGGTTTTCCGTTTTAAAAATTTATGCTCGGCCCACACCCATCTAACCCACACAAGTTTAGCCCAAACACCTAACCAAGCCCGCACACAACATCAAAACACCTAGCCAAGCCCACCCACCTAATCAATGTCCACACGCCCAAAGCCTTTAATACACACCCCAAATTAAATAATTATTAATTAAATTAAAACATTAACTAAATAAATATTAATTAAATTAAATAAATAAATAAAATATTTACCAAACATAAAATAAGTATATGCCTAATATAAACTAATCAAATATAATCATTCCTAACTACATAATATATTTACCAATCTAAAATATTTGACTTCCTAATCAACACCAATCTAATCTTGTAACTTCCTAATTTATAATATTTTGTCCCCCCTCAATCTTGTGTATGCCATTCTTGAGAAGCCTAAATTAGAAACCAAGATCATATTCCTTGTGAGACAAGGTGAAGCCCTAGCCATTCTCTATATAAACAACCACCACCCAAAGCCTCTCATCTCTCTCTAGTTCACGTTTTTCACAAGCAAAAGAAGCCAAAAATTATGTCCACTCTCCATTCTCTCAAGTTCACACATACTACAAAGAAATAACATAAAAATTCTCTTCATCTCATTCCCCTAATCACCGAAATCACCTTAAAACAGCAGCAAAAATACCCCAAAACAGCCCCTAAATCACCTAAACCAGTAACTAAAAAAAACTGTACTTTTAATCCTTAAAACAGTAACTAAAAAACTGCACTTAAAGCCTTCAAAAAAACACCCAAAACAGTCCATTAAAACACCAAAACAGTGACCTGAACAGCAAGTAGAAATACAGAGGAAACAGTAGCAAAGTGGAGGCCAAACAACAGCAAAACGGAGGCCAAACAGCAAGCAAAACAGCAACACACTGAGCCAAGACGCTAAACCAGTGAACCGGAGAAGTAGCGGTGTGATAGCCCTTCCGACGGCCGTGAAACGCGAGTTCGAAAGTCGACATAAAAGGTTAGACCTGAGGGTATTTTCCACATTCATTTTCTATTTTATTTGTATTATTTATTGAATATTGCTTGCATGATTGTTATGTTGAAATGCATGTTGTGGCCCTTGAGTAGATAAATATGCATGGATTATGAGATATGGTATGTTGTGGCTTTGGAATAAAACGAAAGATGTGTCAACTCTCGCGGTATATCGGATGGAAACCCGGACATAAATTTCATAGCCGATTCCGAATGGACGGTAGTATGATCTGTACTCGGGATACAACTCCACGTACCGCTTGAGTAAATGACACTTTCTTTTGTCTTATATTGCTTTGATTTATTTATTTTTCGTCATTTGAATTCTGCATGTTACTTTTGTATGTGTGATTCAATCGAGCGCATGAGCTTAGTAAGTGCGATGAAAGGTCCCCTACTTGGAGGGGTTAAAATCCTTTACCACGATGCTTTGCCGCGCCGGTTGATGTGTGTTCGGTTGAATGCAAGATACGTTCAATCGGGCATACTAAGTTTGATATTATTGTTTTTTAATTCTTTGTATGTATGATTCAATCGAGCGCATGGGCTTAGTAAGTGCGATGAAAGGTCCCCTATTTGGAGGGGTTAAAATCCTTTACCACGATGCTTTACCGCACCGGTTGATGTTTGTTCGGTTGAATGCAAGATACGTTCAATCGGGCATACTAAGTTTGATATTATTGTTTTTAATTCTTTGTATGCATGATTCAATCGAGCGCATGGGCCTAGTAAGTGCGATGAAAGGTCCCCTATTTGGAGGGGTTAAAATCTTTTACCACGATGTTTTGTCGCGCCGGTTGATGTGTGTTCGGTTGAATGCAAGATACGTTCAATCGGGCATACTAAGTTTGATATTATTGTCTTTTTAATTCTTTGTATGCATGATTCAATTGAGCGCATGGGCTTAGTAAGTGCGATGAAAGGTCCTCTATTTGGAGGGGTAAAATCTTTTACCACGATGTTTTGTCGCGCCGGTTGATGTGTGTTCGGTTGAATGCAAGATACGTTCAATCGGGCATACTAAGTTTGATATTATTGTCTTTTTAATTCTTTGTATGCATGATTCAATTGAGCGCATGGGCTTAGTAAGTGCGATGAAAGGTCCCCTATTTGGAGGGGTTAATTTTGTTGGGGTTGGTGCTCAGAGCGCCAATTCCCGGTTGTATTTCTGTTAAATACTTCTGTAAAACATTATTATTATGAATAATATATGCAGTTTCAATAATATAATCTATCTTTCTATAGTAAACCCGTTGAGACCGGTACATGTCGTATACTGGAATATATGATTCCAATGGTTTCTCAATGAACCATTAGTCTTGGAGACTAGTATAGACGTGTAGGTGTTTATAGCGGATAAACACTGAACGACTCACCGAAGATTCTTAATGGATGGTACACCAGCGTCAATAAGAATCTTCTTGGGTTGAGTAGCACTTGTGATTCTTAGACTTGAGATGCCATTGTGGGCACATGAGACATCTTCTACACTTAGACGGCAGTCACGTCACCGATCTATTTAGATCAGACCTCCGCCTGTTCGTTGGGTGTAGATAGATCCTCAGGGTGTCCTATGTGTATCAAGATAGGATCCGTCAGTTCTGTGTATCAGAGCATAGGTAGTCCATATGATTAGCAATCAGATAAAACCATGGGCCCGTGGTAAAGTTTAGAAGCTAGTTCTAAACATTGTTTTTGAGATTGCTAATAGAATAGTCGACTGGATAATCCCGATAGAGATTTGACGTTTATATCTATGTCTCTGGGATTTATCCGGATACCTGTGACGGAGGAATTATACATTTGCGATGACCTCGACCTGTATGGTTCAGCGAGATTATCCGTGATCGTCATTATCTACGGGTGGATAGATTATGGACACGAAATTACGGAGGAATTATACATTTGCGATGACCTCGACCTGTATGGTTCAGCGAGATTATCCGTGATCGTCATAATCTACGGGTGGATAGATTATGGACACGAAATTAGATTTTGTGACGGATATACCTGAACCTAGAGAGTCTCAATAATGAAACATACTCGTTGAGCACTAGAGCAACATAAATAAATAATATTGATTATTTATAAAGTCGTTTAATGGTTAAACGCAAGATACATGCTAAAGAGACTAGATAGTCATTTGCCTAATTATTGTGTATTTACATTTAATACTTGATTAATTTAAATACACATTAATTAATAGTCAAAATGAGTTATTTGACTTATTTCCTAAATGAATATATATTTTTAATATTTAATGTAAATATTATACATATATTTAATATATTTGTATTTGATTAATTAATTAATTATTTAATTGTTAAATGATTAAATTAATTAAAATATAAATATCTTATGTTAGGATATTTAAAGTAAATGACATTAGTTGCATTTGTTGACCAAAATAAATATCTAATAAAGTAGTTTATAAGATATTTGTGCAAGTTGATATAATGATAATTGAAATGAAATTGAAATTACAATTTCTTGTATTTGGCTTTGAATTTAGGCCAAGGTGGAAATGTTACAAGTATATATTGTTTTTCATTTCATTTAATTGAAAACCTAATACACTTTAACCTAAACTCCATTGAAAGAAAACCAAAGAAGCTTGTGAAGGAGAAAGGATAAAATCAAAGAAAAGGCTTGGATTTAGTAAGTTTTCTCAACTTACTATTAGATAGGAAAATGTTCCTTATGATATAGGCTACATCTTATGATGTTATTAAGTTATTCTTTTCTTTATTCTTTGTGTTTTGTTGGATGGAAGTTTTGTTGGAAGTGTGAAGCATGTATGATGAAGGAAGTGAATGACTATTGTAGTGATAAACTTTCTTATAAGGTTTTGGAAACCATGTTACTAATCTAGAGTTGTTGACCCACTCTTAAATGACCTAGATTTGATCTTGAGTTGTTTCATTGTGTTGAGACTTGGATTGGATGGAAGAATGATGATTGAAGTAATTGATTTAATGTATTTGGTCTAATTTGTCCAATTTGTGGAAATTGAAAAATTAGGGTTCTTAACTAATTCCAAATTTGGGGCTTTTCATATATGTTGTGTATTTGTGTGTGTATATGATGCATATAAAGTTTCATGTTCATTGGATTACATTTAGATGTGTTTTGAGACATGAAATGACAAAGTGCACAAATGTGGTCCAAGGTGGTGCTCTCGGCTTTGTAAGGAAAAATGGGGATTTTGCTTGCTTTTGTGTTTTGATGTTTTGAACATCATAAGTTCATCTTAGAAATGATTTAGAATCATTCAAAATTGATTGGATCAATTTCGGACTAAAACGGACAAAAATACAAAGCAAGGGTAATTTGGTAAATTCACTTAAAATTGTTTTATTGAATTTATTTTCATAATTTGATTATTGGAATATTAAATAAATATGTTTATTTAATTAATCCGAGAAAAATTTTTGAAATCTGAAAATCGGATTTTCACCGCTTCCGCTGCGTTACCGGATTCACCCCCTAAATAACCCCTTCAAAAACCCTTTACCACGATGCTTTGCCGCGCCGATTGGTGTATACTCGATTGGATGCGAGATGAGTTCAATCGGATACGTGAGGTCCCACATTGTGGATTCGTTTGTCTATGAATGTGTTGCATGCATCAGGTCTGGTTCCGTTCGAACGCGTTCTCAAACGCCACACGAACGTGAACCTTCTGTCATTTTGTACCGGGATGTGTCGCTAATATTATATCACTTTTTGTATTGGATACAGAAGGCTATTGTATTAATATTAAGAATAGTTCTTTGTATTTATATGATAAAAATAATATTCAGATTCTTAGTTGTCCAAACAAGCATGGTCATTATACATTGCAAACTTCAAAAGATATATTAAATACTGGAGTTAATAAACGTAGTTTACCTGTAATTAATAATACTGAACTTTGGCATATGAGACTTGGTCACATTGGCGTTAAACGCCTTACCCAATTGGTTAAGAATGGTTTGATATCAGATCTTACCATTGAGTCCTATCCAACTTGTGAATCCTGTATTCAGGGTAAGATGACCAAAGCCCCATTTTCTGGTGTTGGACACCGCGCCACTAACTTACTGGAACTCGTACATTCTGATGTATGTGGTCCACTAAATCAAACTGCTCACAGTGGTTATTCGTACTTCGTTACCTTTACCGATGATTTATCACGGTACGGTTATGTGTATTTGATGCGACATAAATCGGAAACCTTTGAAAAGTTCAAAGAGTTCCGAAATGAAGTAGAAAAACAAACTGGTAAATATATTAAATGCCTTCGATCAGATCGAGGCGGCGAATATATGAGTGGTGAGTTCATGGATTATATGAAGGAGAATGGGATTCTCGCTCAATATACTCCTCCAGGTACACCACAGCACAATGGTGTATCTGAAAGGAGAAATCGGACTTTATTGGATATGGTCCGATCGATGTTGAGTTTCACAGATTTGCCCTATTACTTATGGGGCTACTGTCTCTTAACAGCCGCACATCTTTTGAATAAGATTCCTTCAAAGGCTGTTCCTACGACACCGTATGAGATATGGTTCGGTAGGAGACCGAATCTTAATTATATTAAGGTTTGGGGTTGTCCTGCCTATGTCAGGGTAACTCAGCAAAGTAAGCTTTCGCCTCGAGGGTAAAAGTTTAGGTTTGTTGGATATCCCTCGAACACGAGGGGATATCTGTTCTATGATACCGAGCATCGAAATGTGTTCGTAGCTCGCTTCGCAAAATTTCTAGAAGTAGAATTTTTGTCAGAAGGTGGTGATCATAGACAGGTTGAGCTTGATGAAGTCCAACCTGAAAACAACAAACCAACAGAGGAACCTGAAGTTCAAGTAGATGAAGAACCTTCAACACACACACTCCGTAGGTCGGAAAGGGTATCTAGACCTCCTGAACGCTTGTATTTGATACAAGAAAAGAGTCTGGATGTTCTCTTAGTTGAAGAGACAGATCCTTTCACCTATAGAGAATCGATGTTGGACATCGACTCCGTGAAATGGCAAAGTGCCATGAAATCCGAGATAGACTCAATGCATGAAAATCAAGTTTGGGACTTGATTCCGCTTCCCGAAGGAATTGTTCCTATCGTTTGTAAATGGGTTTACAAAAGGAAGCGCGGGCCTGACGGTAAGGTTGAAACTTACAAGGCCCGACTGGTAGCAAAAGGTTACACGCAGCGACCTGGCGTCGACTACGATGAAACTTTTTCGCCGGTAGCAATGCTTAAGTCTATCCGGATTTTGCTTTCTGTAGCTGCGTATCATGACTACGAGATTTGGCAAATGGATGTCAAAACGGCTTTTCTAAATGGTTTCTTGATGAAGAAATCTATATGGAACAGCCGGAAGGTTTCACGTCCAGCGAAACCTCGGGTATGGTATGTAAGCTTAAGAAGTCCATTTATGGACTTAAACAAGCTTCACGAAGTTGGAATCTTCGATTCGATGAGATTATTAGATCGTCTGGTTTTCTCAAGAATTCGGAAGAATCCTGTGTGTATCAGAAGGCCAATGGGAGCATGGTCGTATTTTTAGTCCTATATGTTGATGACATCCTAATCATTGGGAATGATTTAGGTATGTTGCAAAGCGTCAAAGCGTACCTCTGTAAGAATTTCTCCATGAAGGACCTGGGAGAAGCTTCCTATGTTTTAGGGATAAAACTCTATAGATATAGACAAAGGAGGCTGATTGGGTTATCCCAATCAACGTACGTAGATAAGATCTTGGAACGGTATTTTTGGTAACTGTAAGACAGCAAACATACCGTTCAGACATGGGATTAATCTTTCTAAGAAGATGTGTCCACAAACAGAAGATGAGAAGGTTAGAATGTCTAACCAACCTTATGCTTCGTGTTTGGGTAGCATAATGTATGCCATGTTATGTACGAGGCCTGATATCAGTTTCGCTGTTAGCGTAACCAGTCGATATTAGTCCAATCCAGGTAATGACCATTGGATGGCCATTAAACATATCCTAAAGTATCTTAAAGGTACTAAGGATAAGTTGATTATATATGGAGGAAACGAACTGCAAGTTAATGGGTATACAGACTCCGATTTCCAATCGGATCCCGATGATAGAAAGTCTACATCTGGATTTGTCTTTACCCTTAACGGAGGTGCAGTTTGTTGGAAGAGTTCCAAACAGGGATCGACAGCTGATTCCACCACTGAGGCGGAATATATTGCAGCTTCTGAAACTGCAAAAGAGGCTGTGTGGATAAAGAATTTTATCACAGAATTGGGAGTTGTCCCAAGTATCGAGAATACGATTCCGCTATACTGTGATAATACTGGAGCCATTGCGCAAGCAAAGGAACTGAGGGCGCATCAGAAGTCGAAGCATGTGGAACGCAAGTACCACATCATTCGAGAGATCGTGTCGCGAGGGGATATTGTCGTGTGCAAGGTACCGAGTGAAGATAATGTAGCAGACCCGCTGACGAAGCCATACCTCCGAAGTTGTTTGATAAACACGTGGAGTCGATGGGTATTAGATACATCGATATTGGCACTAGAGCAAGTGGGAGATTTTGTTGGGGTTGGTGCTCAGAGCGCCAATTCCCGGTTGTATTTCTGTTAAATACTTCTGTAAAACATTATTATTATGAATAATATATGCAGTTTCTATAATATAATCTATCTTTCTATACGGTAAAGACGTAATGACCCTAGAATGATTAGTCATGATACAGTTGCAAAAGCGTCGCAACGGACATTGAGATGTATCATGACGTTGTCATTCTCAGACAGTTCCTGGTCAAGGTTTACACTACTTGGTCAGTATAGTAAACCCGTTGAGACCGGTACATGTCGTATACTGGAATATATGATTCCAATGGTTTCTCAATGAACCATTAGTCTTGGAGACTAGTATAGACGTGTAGTGTTTATAGCGGATAAACACTGAACGACTCACCGAAGATTCTTAATGGATGGTACACCAGCGTCAATAAGAATCTTCTTGGGTTGAGTAGCACTTGTGATTCTTATACTTGAGATGCCATTGTGGGCACATGAGACATCTTCTACACTTAGACGGAAGTCACGTCACCGATCTATTTAGATCAGACCTCCGCCTGTTCGTTGGGTGTAGATAGATCCTCAGGGTGTCCTATGTGTATCAAGATAGGATCCGTCAGTTCTGTGTATCAGAGCATAGGTAGTCCATATGATTAGCAATCAGATAAAACCATGGGCCCGTGGTAAAGTTTAGAAGCTAGTTCTAAACATTCTTTTTGAGATTTCAAATAGAATAGTCGACTGGATAATCCCGATAGAGATTTGACGTTTATATCTATGTCTCTGGGATTTATCCGGATACCTATGACGGAGGAATTATACATTTGCGATGACCTCGACCTGTATGGTTCAGCGAGATTATCCGTGATCGTCATAATCTACGGGTGGATAGATTATGGACACGAAATTAGATTTTGTGACGGATATACCTGAACCTAGAGAGTCTCAATAATGAAACATACTCGTTGAGCACTAGAGCAACATAAATAAATAATATTGATTATATAAAGTCGTTTAATGGTTAAACGCAAGATACATGCTAAAGAGACTAGATAGTCATTTGCCTAATTATTGTGTATTTACATTTAATACTTGATTAATTTAAATACACATTAATTAATAGTCAAATGAGTTATTTGACTTATTTCCTAAATGAATATATATTTTTAATATTTAATGTAAATATATACATATATTTAATATATTTGTATTTGATTAATTAATTAATTATTTAATTGTTAAATGATTAAATTAATTAAAATATAAATATCTTATGTTAGGATATTAAAGTAAATGACATTAGTTGCATTTGTTGACCAAATAAATATCTAATAAAGTAGTTTATAAGATATTTGTGCAAGTTGATATAATGATAATTGAAATGAAATTGAAATTACAATTTCTTGTATTTGGCTTTGAATTTCGGCCAAGGTGGAAATGTTACAAGTATATATTGTTTTTCATTTCATTTAATTGAAAACCTAATACACTTTAACCTAAACTCCATTGAAAGAAAACCAAAGAAGCTTGTGAAGGAGAAAGGATAAAATCAAAGAAAAGACTTGGATTTATTAAGTTTTCTCAACTTACTATTAGATAGGAAAATGTTCCTTATGATCTAGGCTACATCTTATGATGTTATTAAGTTATTCTTTTCTTTATTCTTTGTGTTTTGTTGGATGGAAGTTTTGTTGGAAGTGTGAAGCATGTATGATGAAGGAAGTGAATGACTATTGTAGTGATAAACTTTCTTATAAGGTTTTGGAACCATGTTGCTAATCTAGAGTTGTTGACCCACTCTTAAATGACCTAGATTTGATCTTGAGTTGTTTCATTGTGTTGAGACTTGGATTGGATGGAAGAATGATGATTGAAGTAATTGATTTAATGTATTTGGTCTAATTTGTCCAATTTGTGGAAATTGAAAAATTAGGGTTCTTAACTAATTCCAAATTTGGGGATTTTCATATATGTTGTGTATTTGTGTGTGTATATGATGCATATAAAGTTTCATGTTCATTGGATTACATTTAGATGTGTTTTGAGACATGAAATGACAAAGTGCACAAATGTGGTCCAATGTGGTGCTCTCGGCTTTGTAAGGAAAAATGGGGATTTTGCTTGCTTTTGTGTTTTGATGTTTTGAACATCATAAGTTCATCTTAGAAATGATTTAGAATCATTCAAATTGATTGGATCAATTCGGACTAAAACGGACAAAAATACAAAGCAAGGGTAATTTGGTAAATTCACTTAAAATTGTTTTATTGAATTTATTTTCATAATTTGATTATTGGAATATTAAATAAATATGTTTATTTAATTAATCCGAGAAAAAGTTTTGAAATCTGAAAATCGGATTTTCACCGCTTCCGCTGCGTTACCGGATTCACCCCCTAAATAACCCCTTCAAAAACCCTTTACCACGATGCTTTGCCGCGCCGATTGGTGTATACTCGATTGGATGCGAGATGAGTTCAATCGGATACGTGAGGTCCCACATTGTGGATTCGTTTGTCTATGAATGTGTTGCATGCATCAGGTCTGGTTCCGTTCGAACGCGTTCTCAAACGCCACACGAACGTGAACCTTCTGTTTACCGTTCGAACACGTTCTCAAACGCTACGCGAACGTGCACGCATTTTCTTAGTTTCATTATGCATCAGGTCTGGTTCCGTTCAAACGCGTTCTCGAACGCCACACGAACTTGAACCTTCTGTTTACCATTCGAACGCGTTCTCAAACGCTACGCGAACGCGCACATATTTTCTTAGTTTCATCATGCATCAGGTCTGGTTCCGTTCGAACGCGTTCTCGAACGCTACACGAACGTGAACCTTATGTTTACCGTTCGAACGCGTTCTGAAATGCTACGCGAACGCGCATGCATTTTTTAGTGTTTCATGCATCAGGTCTGGCTCCGTTCGAATGCGTTCTCGAACGCTATACGAACGCGAACCTTCTGTTTACCGTTCGAACGCGTTCTCGAACGCTACGCGAACGCGCACCCACTGAACTGAGTCCCTTTCATCAGATTTCTTACATAATTGTTCCTAGTAGCTATCCCTTCGTATGATGAATCTGATTGCTTCTCTGTGTTACGCAAGATTGTGTAGGTATCATTCATCTGTATTCCTCACATGTATGAGTACAGTGTGTTTAACGTATTACAATTCATATATCCATGTCGTGATAGCATTTGAGTATTATTTCTTGTGGTATATCGGATGGAAACCCAGACATAAATTCCGTAGCTGATTCCGAATGGACGGTAGTGCGGTCTGTACTTGGGATACAATTCCACGTACCACTTGGAAAA
Organism: Zanthoxylum bungeanum; assembly: GCA_019454045.1. Lineage (NCBI taxonomy): Eukaryota > Viridiplantae > Streptophyta > Magnoliopsida > Sapindales > Rutaceae > Zanthoxylum > Zanthoxylum bungeanum. Next base: position 208,730 of record SKCR01012870.1, read on the forward strand.
GTGCTCAAATGTGTGTTTATGTCCATATTAGTTATCTTCTTTTGCACCACGTCATAGCATGCTCACTTTAATGCACTTTAATGCCTAATTGCATCCTTAAGTGTCTTTTTGCTTTATATACTTAGTTGACTCTTTTATTTGTGCATGGACATGTAATAGCTATTTGTTTATGATATGTCTATGAAATCACATGTTCGCCATCATTTGATTCGCCTTTATGTGTGCTTGTGTGGTTCGTGTGTGCTTGTGTTTCCATGAATACAATATGCCAATGAAGCTGTATGTTCGTTGCTACTTTGATGTACTTTCAAGCATGCAATCTTAGATGTGAAATATATGCAAATTTAGGTGTAAGTTTTATTTTTGTGCATGTGAACTTAGAAGCATGATACTCTTGGAAATAAGTGTTACTTAAGCTTGATTAAATTATTACACAAATCCTTTCATTACAAGTGACATAAGTAAGAGACCATCCCGAACCCAACGGTTTGAGGTCTTCCCTTGCGAGGGGTGAGTGCGGCCTTAAATCTCATTTTCCCGGTTCGCACCGGGTGGCGACTCCATTATTCTCCGGTTTAGTCCCCCGTGGCTACTCCGTACTCCCAACCGGGCCGCGAGCCCGGGACAGCATGCGTCATCCAGTTTCTGTGTCCCACACTAATATCCACCAAGTCTCTCATCTAATATTTCAAAAAAAATTTATGTGGGTTATTACAGATGGTCCCTATGCATGAATATATGATTGAGATGAGAATAGTAGAATTAATCATAGTGAGAGGCTCAGGGGGATAGGACGACCTAATCCCTGCCGATTGCGTCTCCGAAAGAGGGATGTTACACAATTAGAGATGGTAAAATTCGGACCCGGACTCAGGTCCAGGTACGGAAATGAATTTCACTTCCCGGGTCAGGGTCCGGACCCAGGAAAGATTATCCGGACTCGGGAATACCCGGTGCTGGTCCATGTATACTCAGATTCGGATCAGGGACCCATATAAAATTAAAAAAATAAATAAATTTATCAATTAACATCATTAAAAAATCCTATATTATCACAAATTGAAATTCACTAAAATATAATTAAAATTAATCGGATCCATATAAAAATTATCAATTAACTTCATAAAATATCCTAAATTATATATATATATATATATATATATATATATATATTTATTTATTTTTCTTAAAAATTAACCGGATTCGAGTATCCGGATCCGGAATTATGTGAACCCAGATCTGGACCCGGATCCGTACGGGTCTTTAAAATCAAGACCCAAATCCGTAAAAATATATTGCGGACCCCGGTCTTTCCGGTCCCGGGTCCTTCTGAATCTTCCGGATCCAGGCCGGATCCGGGTAGATTTGCCATCTCTACAAACAATATTTGTAAGTAAAAACGAGCAGTATAAAAGATTTAATGAGGAAAAAAAGAGTAAAAAAGACGGAGAGCTCAATTTAAATTAGAATTCAAATCTATTTCAAAACTTAAAAGAAACATTTTTATATTTAAAAACCTATCATATTCTTTATTGATTTATATATTCGAATTACGCAACACCAACATTATCGTAGAGATTTCAATTGTTGAAAATAAGTTTTTTTTTTCAGTAGTGGAGTGAATAAAGCTTAAATTTATGTTATTAATCATTTACTTCTCCAAACTTCGAAATCGGATGACAAAATAAATAAAATTACTTAAAAATTATTCGATCATCCCTTTGAAAATGGGATTTCTAACATTCTAACCAAAATGATATAATTATAAGAATGTTTCTTTTGACAGATATTCTTGCTATAAATCATTTCTTAACCGAACAAATCTCTAATGGTGATAGACATAATTATTGATCGAATATTAATTATGGTGCCATAAAATTTTCAACTCGATTCAAGCCAAAACAATATTATATACCTGCTTGTTTGTTTGTTTGTTTGTTGTTTTTTTTTTTTTTTTAAAAAAGAAATATTGTAGTCAAATCACGCGACTCGAGTTTAAGCAGAGCAGGTAAAATTACCGACTACTCGATGCTCTTACAAAAAATACACCCCCTTGACTTGAACTCAATTCTTAAACATTTTGTCACCAAACCACATTCCATAGGACATATATATGCTAATTGCATTTCGCAAAACGGGTTAATTAATTTATAAGAATCACATTGAGATATATTGCATGTCACATGAAATTATATAAAATAACTTGATGAACACTATAAATGTACACACTCATAGGGGTGAGCACCGGTTCCGGTTCTACCCGGAACTGGTTGGAACCGGACCGGTTTTTCTGGTTTGGAACCGGAACCGGTTGTAATCGGGTAGGTTCCGGTTTCAAAAATGAAGGAACCGATTTTATCCGGGTAGGTTCCGGTTCCAAAATGGTCGGAACTGGAACAGGACCATGGAACCGGTTTATATGAACATTTAGAGATTTATATGAACATATAACCATACAAGGCATTTTATTAGCACTGCAAATCCAGTTGCTTATTTGATTGGTAATTCAGATGTTGCTATGTTTCTGTATCTAGCCACCACCCATTGTAAGAGACCAGTCCATGTCTCACCAGTGGTAATTCAAATTTTTTTTTTTCAAACAAGTATGTTTTGCATGAGCCAAAATTATGCACGTGAAAAATTACTTACTTGATCAACATTCATTTTCTTCACAAATATCTTAAATATCTTGAAATTATTTTCCACTAACAGGTCATCCGATAAACGAAGGTATGTCACCCCAAGGTCATCCGAGTGGGCCCATAAACACTCCCGGGCTCGGGTTCTCTAATTCTAAATTAACGAACTTCCGTTGCGATGTAATTAAATCGAATTTAATTAAATAATTATGCCTAGCAAAATTACTATTCACATCGCTAACGAATTAATTCTAAATTAACTCGTTTGCCCGAATTAAAATAAATTTTAATTCCGCGTCGAAATCTAATTTCGTTTAATATATCAAATATATTATTTTATCGATTAATTCCAAATTAATCTTTCTCTCTCTCAAATAGTAATTTATCCCAGATAAAGTCTCTCCGCAATTAATCCCAGATTAATTAAGCTCGAATCATACTCATCGGTGAATCTTCGAGAAGCGACCCAAGAGATCCCTGGAAATGTTGGCAGTAAATCCAGTCGTCGGACTATCCGAACACGTACGTACCAAGTACTACGTTTTTACCGATTTACGAGACAAGGTTGGCTTCTAGCAAAGCGCCATGCCTACCCAATTCTTCAGAAATATTCTTAATGGAATATACGATCTATATCAGGCATAGTATACGTAGTATTGCGTATTGTGATCATTTATCGAATGTCACATGCAAGACCTGGGGCAGGAATAATGTCTGCCCCGTACGAAACATATATCGGATCACCAACAACTAGTCTCTTTATTATCGAATAATCATGACCTAGTCATATTATCCTGATCGTTGCAACCCTTAGAGAACGAGTTATGTATCCCTGCGTGATCATCATCTCCATATGACTGAAGTGATACTTCCGTCTTGACATCACATCAAATACACTACGATTCTCAATAAACCCAGAAGAGGCATACACAGAACCTGTTAAAGTCTTGGACGACCAAAACCAAAGCGTATTGATTGTCGCAAGTACTAGCAATGCAAGTCTCAGGTTAAGAGCAAATACACCTACCCTGATGCGGATTCCCATAGACACATAGTCATACTACCAATGGGATTCCGCAGGGTCTATTTAGAGCGAAGCTGTTTTCCGTACCATCGGTAAAACACAACCTCCTATCACACTTGCATAAGTATCCAATACTTAAATACATGAGAATTATGCTGTTACGCTTCCATAACACGCACAAGTGCAATACTAGTCTATTCCGCATTATCGATGTCCAGTCTCGATAATACTACGACTAGAGATATTTAATGATTAAACCTTTATGGGTTGATACTGTCTCATATCTTATCAATCTGGAACTAATCATAAGGACTTTCATCATTCACACATTTAAGTAATCTAATTACGAAATGATAGAAGGCAATTTCCATTGCTACATAATTAATTTGTACAAAAACACAATGTCTTTTACAAATAGTGACGCTATGGGTCATAATTGTCTAACAATCTCCCACTTGGCCTATAGCCAGTCACTCAAGCATCTAAATTCTGAACTATGTACATGTTGCTCAAACTTTTGCTAAGGAATGGCTTTCGTCAGCGGATCTGCAATGTTGTCCTCTGATGCGACCTTCTCGATCTTCACATCTCCATGATGTATGATCTCACGAATCAGATGGAAACGTCGAAGAACATGCTTGGATCGTTGATGAGACCGTGGTTCCTTAGCCTGCGTTATAGCCCCGTTATTGTCACAATACAATGAAATGGACTCAGCTGCTAACAGAACTACTCCTAATCCAATTAGGAATTTTTGGATCCAAACTACCTCTTTTGCTGCTTCAGCTGCAGCGATATACTCCGCTTTTGTTGTTGAATCGGCAACAATCTCTTGCTTGGAAGATTTCCAGCTCACTGCTCCGTTATTCAAACAAAATATGTACCCGGATTGCGACTTACAGTCATCTTTGTCGGTTTGGAAACTTGCATAGGTATACCCAGTTACCTCAAGTTCTCCATCTCCATAGATTAAAAAAGCATCCTTAGTTCGTCTAAGATACTTAAGATATTCTTAACCGCCATCCAGTGACCTTCACCTGGATCGGCCTGATAGCGACTACACATGCTCAAAGCATAGGAGACATCAGGTCGCGTACATATCATGGCATACGTGATCGATCCGACTGCCGAGGCGAACGGTATCCGACTCATGCTGTCTCTTTCATCTTGAGTTTTAGGACACATGTCCTTAGATAGAGTGAAGCCATGTGAAACTGGCAATAGTCCCCTCTTGGACTGATCCATGTTGAATCTCTTCAACACTTTGTCAATGTACGTACTCTGGGAGAGTCCAAGCAGCTTTCTGGATCTATCCCGGTAGATCTTTATTCCTAGAATAAAGGCTGCTTCTCCCAGATCTTTTATGGAGAATTTGAATGAAAGCCAAGCTTTCACCGACGTTAACATGGGAATGTCATTGCCAATAAGCAATACATCATCAACGTAAAGGACAATGAATGTCAGTGCTCTCCCACTACTTTCTTATATACACAAGGATCATCCTCGCTTTGAACGAAATCATATTCTTTTATGATCTCATCAAAGCGTTGGTTCCAAGAACGCGATGCTTGCTTCAATCCATAAATGGATCGATTTAACTTACAAACCTTGTTTGCAAGTCGCGGCACGACAAAACCGTCAGGCTGTTGCATATAAACATCCTCCAAAAGGTTTCCGTTAAGGAAAGCAGTTTTGAGGTCCATCTGCCATATCTCGTAATCGAAATATGTAGCTATAGCAAGCATTATCCGAATGGATTTAATCATGGCAACGTGTGAGAAAGTTTCATCGTAATCGACACCATGTCGTTGACGATACCCCTTCGCTACAAGCCTAGCTTTGTACGTTTGTACGTTGCCATCCATGTCGGTCTTCTTCTTGAAAACCCATTTGCATACAATAGGCTTTACGCCTTCTGGTGCATCAACCAGTGTCCAAACTTGGTTGGTGTACATGGAATCCATTTCGGACTTCATGGCATCTTTCCATAAACTGGAGTCGATACCTTGTATCGCTTCCTCATACGTAGCCGGCTCATCTTCCTCAATGGGATTGATATCTACATGAGGTGAGATCAGAAACCCATACCTCTCAGGTTGTTTCCTGACTCTCTCCGACCTACGTGGTCCTTGTGTATTTGAAGATTGTGGTACAGCTTCATCCTTGATGAACTGTTCATGTTCCGTTGAGGATTCTATGCCATGAACAGTATCACTCCGATTTTCATCGAGTTCTACTTTCCTCCCACTTATCACTGCATTTAGCAATTCCTTCTCAAGGAAAACCGCATGTAGTGCAACAAAAACTTTGTTCTATTGTGGGTGATAGAAGTAATATCCTTTGGTTTCCCTAGGATATCCTAAAAAAAGGCATTTATTCGATTTGGGTTCAAGTTTAGTACCTTCCAAATGTTTTATGTATGCCCAGCATCCCCAAATCTTCAGGAATGAGAAACCCGGTTTCTTTCCTGTCCATATCTCATACGGAGTCTGTTGAACAGACTTTGACGGAACCTTATTCAAAATAAGTATTGCACTGTTTAATGCATATCCCCAAAAGGAAATAGGTAGCTCAGTGCGACTTATCATAGACCTTACCATATCTAACAAAGTTCGGTTTCTCCGTTCGGACACACCGTTTAATTGCGTGTTCCAGGAGGAGTCCACTATGAAAGAATACCATATTCTTTCAAGTAATCAAGAAAATCATTGCTTAAGTATTCGCCACCACGGTCTGACCGTAATGTCTTAATACTTTTACCGGTCTGTTTTTCAACTTCGTGTCGAAACTCTTTGAATTTCTCAAAAGTTTCCGACTTGTGTCTCATAAGATACACATAACCATAACGCGATGCATCATTAGTAAATGTTACGAAGTATTCGTATCCACCTCTAGCCTGGCTAGACATGGGCCCACAAACGTCACTATGAACAAGGGCTAACAGTTCTGTGGCTCGCACACCTTTATCGCTAAAAGGCGTCATATGAATTTGGATCAAATCCGTCTAAGTACCCACTCTTTGAAAGTGTGGATATGCGAGTCTTGTTTATGTGTCCCAGACGACAATGCCACATATAAGTTTCATCTTTATGACTTACTTTAAGCCTTTTGTTTGTTACAGAATATGGTTGAGCTTGATTTATATTCAAAATATAAAGACCATTATTTACAACTGCAGTGCAAATTTCTATATCATTTTTATACATAAAACACCCTGTGTTTCGAAATACAAAAGTATACCCACATTGGGTTAACATAGATACAGAAATAATATTCCTAGTCAAACTAGGTACATAATAACAGTCTGTTAGTTCAAGTACATGCCCCGAGGGCAGTTCTAAAACAAAAGTGCCAACGGCCAAAACAGCGACATATGTCCCATTTCCAACATGCAGGTCAATCTCTCCTGACGCCAGTTTTCTGCTAATCCGCAGATCCTGCACATCAGTACAAATGTGAGTACTACAACCAGAATCAAAAATCCAATTTTTAAAACTAGAAGTAGTCATGTTTATTTCTATAACAAACATACCTTAGGCCGGTGCCTTGCTCGCCTTTATCTCCTTCTGGAGCACCTTGTACTCGCGGCAGTCACGTTTCCAATGACCCCGCTTCCCGCACTGGAGGCAAACATCCTGAGATTTGTCCTTAGGCTTCCCAAAAGCCTTTGACGCTTTGCCTTTGCCCTTCTTTTTCTTCTTCTTCTTGATACCTCCAATCGCCTTGGGCCCAGCCCTCGGAGTTCGAGATGTAGAAGTGAAGTGCGCCTCACGCTTCTTGCCCTTAAGAAGTTCCTTTTCTGCCTCACGCAGCGTGGACATCAGCTCTCCAAGAGTCTACTCTTGGTTCATCATGTTATAGTTATTGATGAACCCACTCCAAGTGTCGGGGAGAGACTGCAAGATCAAATCTATAGAGGTCTCTATCTCAAAGACAATCCCCATTTGTCCAAGCTGCTCAATATCGGAAATCATCTGTGTAACGTGATGTTCAACAGACGTACCCTCCGACATCCGAGCACAGAAGAGCTTCTTCTGTAACTCATATCTTTGCGATCTAAGGTTAGATCGGTGCAGATCATGTAATTTCGCCAACATGTTATAGGGATCCAATCTTTTGTTATGTCGACGGAATTACTGAGTCATAGCAGCAAGCATGATAGATTGAGCAGTTGCGTTATCATCACTATGTGTCTTCAAAAGATCTAACTCGAGCAACCGATCAGATCTGGGCTTAGGCCCAAGAGGTCTCTCTATAGTATATAGCAGCCTCTTGGATCCAAGGACTATCCTTAGATTCAGTTCCCAATCAGAGAAGTTAGTGCCGTTGAAGACATTCTCTCCCATGATTATGTCACGGACACTACTCTTTCCGGTCATTTTAACTGCGATAATCTAATTATCCAATTAACAATGTAAGGTACAGTCCAACTGTTACAAGAAAAATAACATCATATTAGTCCAACTAATAAAATAATTTTGACGAAATATTTGAAAGCGCGTAAAGCTAAGTATTTGAACGAAATTGCAAATTCAATACTAGCCTCCCACTATTTTTCGGCGAGCCTCTAACCCTCTGTGAGTACTTGGGAAACCTAGTTTCCTAGTGGGCTAGGATCCCGTTAAATAACACACAACCTTGACTTTGGCCAACAAGCTGTATGATATTTAACTAGGTAGATCTCAAAGATCAATTGGATCTCATCTAATTCCTAGATCCGGTAGGTGGACCTCCAAGTCCGAAACATATATACAATATATATGCCAATATATCCAATATATTTTCCTAACCTTTTCCTCTGAATCAACTAAGCCTTGGCTTTAGCACAACAAGCTTAATGATTACAGTTAAGCGGGACCCATTGACGTTGGAAAGCTTCGTAATCAATGTCGATGGACAAGAAGTGATCTTGAATTTGGCCAACAAATCACAACTTGGACAAGACACCGATATGGAACAAAGCTTTCATGATTCAAACATATCCGTAATTGACAAAGGTCTTGACTTTGGCCAACAAACCAGTGCCAATTTTGGATATTGAGTAAGAATCACTCAATGGAAGGAAAAACACTTAATATGTTTTGAGGGTTTTTCGCGTAAATTGGCAACCAATTTATTATCTTTGTTAGGTCTCATCATACACCCTTAAGCATGCATTCTAAAAGCATAATAAGGCACGGAAAGTAATTAAGAACGATATGCGGATGGATATTTAACAACTTGTTCCTAGAACAAATCACTCTCTTTCCTCTCCCCGGCTAGCACTATTCTACTTCTACCCAATTACATAATACAATAATAGAAACCTCATTACATTGAGGGGAATTAGGTGAGAAGAGAATACAAAGAAATAATAAGAGATAAGGCTGGACACGCAGGTCCAATTTAATAAATTCTAAATTTACAACAATTTCCAAAATTGCCCTTTCCCTTCTAATATCCATCCGATATACGCTATTCATTCAACACATCCATGTATTCATTCATAGCATGCAATTCAATCAATCTAATCCAATTAATTAATCTTTGAATTATGTGATCATCCAATGTTCAAACAACGATTTGATTTTGCGCGAGTCCAACTCGTTTGAGAATAAGTACTCAAAGTATGAATTCTTGAATTATATCGAACTACTCGTTAAATCTAATTTAATTCGTATTCAATACTAATTCATTTATTTAATTACAAATTAAATAACTACATTTTCTTTAATGCGCTTTAACGACTTAGATTCCAAATCTAATCTTATCGGGTCTCAAAGCCCAACTAACATCCAATGTTTGTTTAATTAAAGTCCGATGGGCTTTCAATTGATTTCATAAGGCATGGGCTTTGGTCAATATGGGTCAAACCCATTACCAAGCCCAATTAAGGAATCACCCTCATTTGCCAAGAAACCAATTTCGGCCCATAAGGCCCAATTAAACTTTTAAAGCCCATTTGTTATATTTGGACATAATGGAATGATTTAGGCCCAATATGGATCCAATCCAATTGGCCTAAACCAACTTGGCCCAACCAAGCCTATTATGCCCAAATACAACAATTATAAGCCCAATTCAAAATCAAGCCCAATTAATCAAATTTTAAAATTCAAAATTTTATAATTCAATTAACCAAAGTGTAATACATCAATTAATTATCCAAATTAATATTTCCAAAATACGAATTTAATCAATTAATTATGTATTCATTTGTTCAACTTATGTCCAACATTTTTGAACCAAAAATCATCTCATTACATGCTCAATAGGTCACGACATTTGTGGGTATTTTATGTTCGATTTCATTTTCAATCAGATTGAATTTTAAATCAACATTACCCAATTGTTTCAAGTCATCCAATGATCAAAAAACTAAAAATACCATGACTTATAAGGGTAAGAAGCATTCGGCCAAGCCTAGCTTTGGGCAAAAAAATGATCCAATCAACTTTTCATAAAATTGATCATATAAAACTTCAATACATCATCATTCAAGAATACTCAATCAATCAATTTTATCAAATCATGCTCAAATTGATTTTACCCAAATTTTACCCTAATTCATTTCATGCTCAAATTGGCTCATAGATACCATTGTTGGGTTTCTAGGTTTAGTCCCAAAATCAAAATAAGCATAGAATGTGAATGAATATACAAAGAAGAGTGGCGAAAACACACTTACAATGATCGGTTTTGAGATGTGTTGAGAAGCAAAATGAACTCCTAGATCACTTTGTGTATTCGGTCAAGGGGTCCCTCCAAGCTCCAAGCTCCAAGCTCCAAGCTTTGTCTTGTGATTCCAAGCTCTCAAGTTGGTTTCCCTAACACCTTGATATGATTCTTTGATGAGTGATAGCCCTTTGAAAAATTTTACAACAAAATTTCTCTATTTCTTCCTTCAATATTCGGTGAAATGAAGAAGAAAATTGGGAGAGTTTTCTTGCTACTTGTTTTCGCCAATGAGAGAGAATGATAAGGCTTGTGTAATTGATTTCAAAAATCAATTAATGGATATACCAAATATTGGTTTGGTAAAAGTCATTCAAGGCATGACTTTGGAGTGTAAATCAAGCATCCACCAACTTCACCAAAACCATCACCAAAAAGCAACTTTAAAGTGACAAGTGATGTGGGCCCGCAAACACTCCGGGCTCGAGTTCACTAATTCAAAATTAACGAACTTCCGTTGCGACGTAATTAATTGAATTTAATTAAATAATTATGCCTAGTAAAATTACTATTCACGTCGCTAACGAATTAATTCTAAATTAACTCGTTTTCCCGAATTAAAATCTAATTTTAATTCCACGTCGAAATCTAATTTCTTTTAATATATCAAATATATTATTTTATCGATTAATTCCAAATTAATCTTTCTCTCTCTTCAAATAGTACTTTATCCCAGATAAAGTCTCTCCGCAATTAATCCCAGATTAATTAAGCTCGAATCATACGTCATCGGTGAATCTTCGGGAAGCGACCCAAGAGATCCCTGGATATGTTGGCAGTAAATCCGGTCGTCGGACTATCCAAACATGTACGTACCAAGTACTACATTTTTACCGATTTACGAGACAAGGTTGGCTTCTAGCAAAGCGCCATGCCTACCCAATTCTCCAGAAATATTCTTAATGGAATATACGATCTATATCAGACGTAGTATACGTAGTATTGCGTATTGCGATCCAGTATCAGATGTCACATGCAAGGCCTGAGGCTGGAATAGTGTCTGCCCCGTACGAAGCATATATCGGATCACCGGCAACTAGTCTCTTTATTATCGGATAATCATGACCTAGTCATATTATCTCGATGGTTGCAACCCTTAGAGAACGAGTTATGTATCCCCGCGTGATCATAATCTCCATATGACTGAAGTGATACTTCCGTCTTGACATCACATCCAATACACTACGATTCTCAATAAACCCAGAAGAGGCGTGCACAGAACCTGTTAAAGTCCTAGACGACCAAAACCAAAGCGTATTGATTGTCGCAAGTACTAGCGATGCAAGTCTCAGGTTAAGAGCAAATACACCTACCCTGATGTGGATTCCCATAGACACATAGTCATACTACCAATGGGATTCCGCGGGGTCTATCCAGAGCTAAGCTGTTTTCCGTACCATCGGTAAAACACAACCTCCTATCACACTTGCATAAGTATCAAATACTTAAATACATGAGAATTATGCTGTTACGCTTCCATAACACACACAAGTGCAATACTAGTCTATTCCGCATTATCGATGTCCAGTCTCGATAATACTACGACTAGGGATATTTAATGATTAAGCCTTTATGGATTGATACTGTCTCATATCTTATCAATCCAGAACTAATCATAAGGACTTTCATCATTCACACATTTAAATATTCTAATTACGAAATGATAAAAGGCAATTTCGATTGCTACATAATTAATTTGTACAAAAACACAATGTCTTTTACAAATAGTGACGCTATGGGTCATAATTGTCCAAAACATTAAGGGTAAATATGTATCTAGATGTTGATTTTCTATCATCTGGATCTCTCTGGAAGTTGGAATCTGTATAACCCTTAACTTGTAGCTCATCTTCTCCATATATGAGAAACTTATCTTTAGTACCATTAAGATATTTCAAGATATGTTTCACGGTTATCTAATGATCAATACCTTGATCAGATTGATATCGGCTAGTAATACTAACGCCAAAATTGATATCAGGTATTGTACATAGCATAGC